>VZTA01020236.1:229227-244642 GCA_013398855.1 Mohoua ochrocephala
TTGTTAAAATTAACCCCCTTCTGGAATTTTTGTTTTAATTTTTTTTTTTTTTTTTTTTTTTTACTCAAACTACATGAACTGATTCAAACAAAAGTGTCATGGGAAAGGTGTCAACTTTGGAAAAAAAAAAATCACTGGAAACTGTTTGGGACCCGAGATAGAACTACCATGCAAAATTAGAGATTATTGACATACCTTTGCTTTCCCTCTTCCAGATGTGGCACTTAAGTTCTATTTTTTTTCATTGCATATCAGATCATTCCCTCCACTGCTACACACTGGCTATTCTTGCATGTAACTCTCATAGTCTTTCTCACCAAGATATTTCCATTTTGTTTACACTGAACCATAGAAAAAGAGTATTCCTTATGCCTCAACTGCCAGCTGCTTTTGCTTCAGGAGAGTCACAACTCCCTTTTGACTAGCATTAAAGCTATATACATGAAATAACACCAATGACAGAAAGCAGAAACAGCCTGTTAGTTAGGGCTCTCACAGCAACAGGAAGCACAGAAAAGCAGTGACTATGAACATAGATCTCCTACATTACTGAGGAATGTTGAGCAAGTATGAAAAATCAGCCCCTGAAGTTGTGCACTCAAACCTAGGTGCCAATTTTAAACGTTTCATGGTCTTTCAGGAAGACTGAGATGATTGTGATTAAAATTTCCCCCACTAGCCAGCCCAAGACAGGCTTTGAAGGTAGAAATATTTGTGAAAATGATTTACAGATGTTTCCAAACTTGCTGCCAGCATTCCTACTGAAAGATAGTCTATGGATCTTTTATCTTAACATTCTTTTTATGTATTTCTTATGCAGTATATGATAAGAATGAGGGAAAAGAGTAGGAATTCTGATTAGAGTTATTACTACAAAGTTCTTCAAAATGTCCAAGAATCTGACCACAATTTAACTGTTAAATTTAGTTTGTTCAGCTAATGAAAGAAAATCCTGTTAGATTCTGCATAGTTTAGGCAGCAAGAAACCAAAACGTATTTTCACCCAACTCTCAGAAAATCATTTTCTCTTAAGGATGTTGAGGTGACAACTATTTCATATCAAGAACTTCCCAAGCAGTTCCCAAACTAGGGAACCACTGCACGGCTTGAAAAGCAACTGGGTCCACCACTCTTCAGCATGAAGAAACACTGTCATCTGAGGCATCTGCTGTTCAGACAAATATATTCTTTCTTTGAATAGGCACAGACAAGCAGCTTTCACTATGTGACAATGTTCACTGTTCTCTTTCCTGAGAGGTCTCTGAGGCCGCTGCAGCTCCAATGCCCTGGGTGTACCCGCACACCCTGATGTGCACCTGCACCTGTCACAGGAGAATCGACAGCAGATTCCTGACCTGGCTCTCACAGCTGCCAGTGGCACGCTTCAGCTGCATCGGTTACAGCCAGACTACCCACTCGAATCCAATGTTTCTCCTGTGGGCCTTCCTTCCCAAGCCAAAGCTGGGCTCTGTGGTACAAGAATATCCTCTCTAACTCTTTCCTTTTCTACTAGCTGCTGCCTCTGTTTCTTATCCGTTTTTCCTGTGCATGGTCTGACAAATTCTCTGTTGCAATGCCAGGAAAAATTCATTTTTGTAAACTTGCCCCAGATCTCCAAAAAACTGAAGCCAGGATGCTAAAATGCTGTGCCTACGATACACAGTAGTCCGTAAGGGAAAGTGTTTCTGGATTCCTTAGAGCTTTAAAACAGACATATACTCAAAGATTGTATAGACTAACTACAAGGAAAAACAGCAAACATCAAAAGTTGTGTGATAAACTGAAGTTTTCCACATGTATGCAAAAAACAGGGAGGCACGAGATTCCAGGGTTTCTGGACTGCTAAGTCATCAAAACAGCACAGCAGCTTTAACAAGAGGGCCCCACAAATACTGTCTCAACATCAGCTTTGTAGTTCATGCAAGATGCATGAGAATTTTAAAAAATATTCAAAAAGGATTCTCAGGAATGGAAGGGAAATCTTTGGAACATTCAGCAGCATTTTGAACACAACATTCACTGTACCCCTTGGCAGTAGAGCACTGCCTCACCTCCTCTTCCCCCGCTGCCATACCACACGGGGATGGGGAATGAGTGGGGAAAAGGTCACCAGCAGTTTTTCCAGGAATTAAGGTAACCGTAAGCAGAGCTTATCCCACACTCAGTAGCTGGGTAGCCGTTATATGTGCAACTAAGTTTTTCTATGCTTATTTTGTCCTAATGTAAGAGCTTTTTAAAAATTTGGACATTCCGTTTGAAAAACACGCCTTGCAACATCATCAACAGTAGCATTGTGTGGCCCTCTTTAGTGTTTCGTTGCATAAAGACATGGAAAATGAACCCTAAAACAGATTTTTCAGGCTACTTTCAAGATTATCTATATTCCCATTTGTCAATTAATCCAAATATGACTATATCTGATTTCAGACTGAGGCAGGCTTTTGTTCAAAATACACTGTTACACTTCCTGGCTAGCAAAAGAAAACAACCTTTAAAGATTAACATTCAAAAATATCTCCTCCTCAAAAATTTTTTGCCTTTTTTTATTACCTCCCAAGTGAAATGGGCTTTTATGTCTCTCCTTTGTCCTGATGCAATCAAAGTTCTTCCTCTCCAATAAAGCAAGCTTACTGTGATGGGGCAAACAAGGAACAGCACCAAGATCTCAAAAAGACAACAGACAGGCTCTAGTCCAGTTTTGACTTCTAGTTCCTGCATCATGCTGTCACCCTCTGAGAGACAATTGAAACTCTACAGCCCGGTCACAAGAGAGAAGTTTTATTCAGAAGGGCAGGTTTATCTGCAGAGTAGTCAGGCCAAAGCTGAAGTCAGGGTCCCCGAAGTTTCCTCCGTGTTGAAACCAGCATAGATTGGAATAAAATTACTATGCCACTTGGCCTGATAAAGCTCCACAGAGACACCAGGGAAACAAGCGACAGAAGGCCTTTCCCTCAGTTCTTTGGCAGCCTCAGCACCAGCATCTACTAATCCCTTAACGGGGGTGGCACACTCCTACACTGTGCTTGGAGGACACAAGGCAAGAGGCTGGACACGAGCACCTTCTGCTGCGACGGCCCCAAGATGCAGCGCTTCTTAGGACAAAGACCCAAACTGGCAGCAAAAGTTGTCATGCAAAAAAATTCTAAAATGCTCTGCAAATGATTCATTATGTGTAAAGAATCTTAACATTATTTCACATTCACCAAATGAATTATTCTCATCCTGAATGTGTACTTGTAAGAAGCAAGATGATGCTAAATTAGCATGATTGAAGCATATCTGAGACAAAAATGAGTGATAGCCTTGAACAGGAAGGCAAATTTGGTGCTTGTCACTAAAAGCACAATTGACTGAATTCAGTTTCTGTGTCAGAATCACCATTAGAAATTCATTATTCATACCTGTATCATCTAATATTCATAAGCCTACCAGCTGAGCACTTTGGACAGTTTTCAGTGTTTGTTCATTTAAAGCATTCACATACTGTCCCATGGGAATCTTGATGTGTCATAAGTTCCCTTGCAGCAATATCCCAACAAATGACAATTCACAGAAGTTGCAGCCCTTTTAGCTGGTTTGGAAATCTGTCAACTATAGATCATGAAATGTAACAGTCAATTATTGAGACATCTGATAAGTCTCCTGGTTTTTAAAAACACTGAGAGTCACTGTGGCCTTAGGATACTTCTCCATGGCTCAATGCCAGCTATAGGCCAGTCAAGTGACTGTCACTGTTGAACTAGTAGTGCCTGAGAACAGAAAAATTATGAGCTCCCAGTATTCTACTCCTCATATTTCTGAAGTAATTACAACCAAAAGTTCCATGGATGCCTTGACATTTCCTCCATACTTTAGTATTTTAGTTAATTGGGTTTTTTCCTGATGATGGATGACTTATATCTGAGCCTCATCTGAGGTTTGCTTTGCTTGTTAGGGAAGTTAGAGCAAAATACTGTGGGTCATTATTCAAATTTCAAAAGAAGAGGTTCTACTCTTCAACTCTGAACTTCAGCTTCACACTGGAAAATTTCTCTGGCTTTGTAATAATTTCTTACTCACTGTGAAAACATTGCAGGTGACACACATTCAAAAAAACCAGATATAGCTGGTAGTCACTACTCCATGTGCCACTGACAATCACAAAAAGCAAAAGTTGAGAATTCATAGGCCTGATACAAAGGACTGTTTCACATTGTAAATAGTGCACATAGTGTAATGAGCTAGACAACCACTGCCTTCTACTTTGCATTTTATAATACACGTACACGTAGGTCCCTACGCTTCTTACCCCGACTTGACAGAAATGCAAATAGACACATAAGATGCAAAACAAAAATTAGCGATTCACATTTGGAAAACAACTTGTGGATTTTCTTGTTAAAATGTCAAGCAGTGAACAACTGACTTGAATTTGCTGCTTAAATTGCCAGCAGATGATGTAACTTGAAATCCAGGACAAAACTGACTTACATTAGTGATATTAATCTAATTGTGCAACACCCCAAACTAAACCAGGCGCTTTTGTCTTGCTAAGCACAGTTTAAAAATAAACAGTCTAAACATGAGATCTCTGCTGGACCAAGCACACCCAAGAATTCACAACATCAGCTAGAATTTAACAGAGTTCTACTTAAAATGCTATGATTTACACTAGGGATTTCGAGTAAATTTAATTAGTTTCCTACATTTCAGCAGAGTATATTAAGAGCAAATGAATTCTCTCAGCATAAACAATGAAACAATGAAGAACAAATGAGTCAAGTCATCTTCATAAATCAATTCATGCTAAAATATGTGCTAATCCCAATCTGCACTCCAGTTAGATACTGCCATGTGTGTATATTCAGCAATTTTAATTTACATTGCCCGCAGTTAAACGGAAAAGGGCAGCAAACCAAGACCACTGTCATCTTTCACATTTGCTATTGCAGCATCACATCTGTAAAGAAAAAATGGCAGAGTTGCCCCAAACAACTGGATCTTCTAAAATGCTGCGCTTAATCCTTTTACACGACTCACTTGCTGTATGACACTGATCGAACATGTGCAGCCCTCATGCTGGTGAGGGAAAAAAGGAGAGGAAAATCTTTTTTCCAGATTTACGGAGTCCAACAACTTTATAAGTTTTCCATTTACCTTCAAAATAAAATAGAATCATGTGGAATTAGTAATAGTTTGGCTCTCTCAAGGGGAAGGAAGCTGATCGGAAAATGTTTGAGGCGCTCGCTCAAAGTTCATTCCATGTTTCGAAATCAAAGTCTCTCACTGGATTGGATTGGAAGTGCTATAACAATGGCTTGTTCTCCCATTATTTCATTACTTTCACAACTCTTCCCAAGTCAATCTTCTCATTAATAAAAAGCATTAAAAGACAAGGATTATTTCAATGTCTTTTGTTACATAAGGATTCAACTGGAGAGATTATGTTCTGCAAAGAGCATATTTCTGCACAAAAAGATATTTTTATTTGGGACAATTGATATTTCACTTATTAGCTGATATGCCCTTTTAACAAAACGTTTTGCTAACAAATTAATCAAGATAGCCATAAGATTTTTTAAATGAAACTTTATCTCATCAAGATTTTTTAACTCAGTCTGAATATTCAACATAAAGCATGTTCCAAGGCTGAATTTAGACCCTCAGGTCACATAAATGGCTTGACAGGGACAGAAGCTGAAATCAGAAACCTTAACTTTTCAGTCTGAAAGTGGAATCTTGATAATTTCCCTAGAAGGAGGTAAAATTCAATAAAGAAGTCTGAAGATTGCCACCAAACTGAACCAGCTGCCTCCAGTTAGCTCTGTAGTTAATTGCCCATCTCGGGAAATTACTTGGATGGGCCCTTCTCCTTCAGGGATACACCCCTCTTAAAGTGTCACAAAGTCAAGTGCTATTCTGGGAGTGCAATCACATTTTAACCCAAATCAAGCATTAAAGAGATATCTTACAGAAGAAGGTAGAAGTATCATCCCCATTTTACAGATAAATGCATGTAGGTGAATTAAACAACATTTTCATGGTAATTCTTGCAAGTCTGTGATAGGTCTGTATCTACAGCCACGTTTTGACATGTGCTGTAGCCTGTCAACCCCACTTCTTCACTGCAGAGTTGTCTCCTTTGAAAGAAATTATGTGTCCAGCAAAGGAAAATCTGAGAAATCTCTCTTACCTGGCAAAAAATGATGCTGCCACCGAGGTGCCTGTGGATACTTCACTGGCAACATATGTGCTCTGGGAAGCAGGGAAGCTGTACAGGGAGGGTTTGTCTGCATTGTAGCGGTTCAATGCTGCTTCAGTCAGGCCCTCTCGACCGGTCTCTGTCATAAGCTGAGATATCTGAAGACAGAAAAAAACCAGAAGTGTCATCAGCTAAAGCTCACTGGCTGACCCCTCCTAATCCAGCAATGCCTCCGGATTGCAGATGGAGTAAGAGAGAGGCATTTCATTCACTCCCTCTTTGCTGCTCTGTGAACAAGCTTATTGCTGCTTTCATGCTAATCTACAGTACTTAAGCTCAGCTCTAACCTTGTCTCCATTAAAACTAATGGGATAAATTTATCCCATCACTAAAAATGTCAATAACGTATACGGTTTTCCATCCATACAGAAAAGAAAAAGTAAACCATAACCTTTGCTTGGTCTTACCTCAGGACACAAGAAAGACAGCTTAGATTTATGCAAAATATTTAGATTTTACTTCAGGGGGAAAAAAATTTTAAAAACAACACTTTTTTGTCCTTGTAAAATAACACCCCACTAGTGTATTAAGCATTTTTGTTGACCTTTCTCCAGCAAACTCAACATGCAGCACAGGAAGGAGTCCCTTGGGATCTTAGACAATTTATCATCACTCTGCAAAATTGGGATCATTACTATTCACTTTCCTTGCCTTTCTTAAAAGGTTGTAAACATCATGTGATTTCATTCTTCTGACGGCCCATCTAACATTTTTTCCCCCTGTTAGGAAGTCTCATCTCAGCCTTTCAT
Source organism: Mohoua ochrocephala (assembly GCA_013398855.1). Classification (NCBI taxonomy): domain Eukaryota; kingdom Metazoa; phylum Chordata; class Aves; order Passeriformes; family Acanthizidae; genus Mohoua; species Mohoua ochrocephala. The sequence goes on from VZTA01020236.1 coordinate 236,218, forward strand.
TGTCTGAAAAGAATCGGAGTTTCATTAGACTTGACCCAGCTCTCCCCAAATCAACTGAAAGATCTCTGACTTCCGAGAAAGCTGGGTCAGCTCAACTGAAGCAACTCCTCAATACTTTGAATTCAGTTTCTTGACTTCTCCCGCATCAATTTACAAGTATGTAATGTCATCTGCCATACTTCATGCAATTCCTAACAATTCCCTTTCCTCTTTCTCTCATTTCCACCACAAATAGCTTCTGTTCACCAACGCGTGTCACAAAATTGCAACATACACCTAAAAAGAACCCTCTCAGGTTATTGCTAGCAATCATCCACGGCATAGTTTCCTTCCCTCTGCAAAAAGTTTCCAAGAGGTAGTCTCTCCCCTGTTCGACTTCATACCTCTACCTATCACCACAAAAACAACAAAACATCTTTGTGAGGCACATCAAAAAAAGTATTTGAAATCATCCTGAAGTTCTTTTTCTTTAGGCTTGCTTTATTTCACCTATTAAACATTTCAGTTATTAAAAGCAAAGTTGAAGAACTGATTTGTATTTGAGAGGGAAGAAAGACGTGCTGTGACAACATTTTTTAGGCCAACTATCATGCAACCTCTATTTCTCTCATAGAGAATTGCTACTCATTCTGCTCTGGCTAAGAAGATAATTTAAGTGTTTATCCTTGTTTTACATACTTTTAGACCAATCAGATGTAATATTTCAAGAACAGGAATGCTAAAGTAGCCTCTCTATTTTTATGAGGAGCCAGTAAAATAGCTGAAAGTGCCCCCATCATGTTAATCCCATGCTGAGCCATTCCGATTCACAGGATTCACTACACTGAATCAGCAGTGCTCTCAGAAGGCTATAGCTGAAATCCTGGACTTAAATCATCTCATACTACTGGTAGAATGCAGGAATTAAGGCTGTCTGCCAGGATACCTCCTTACATTACCAGCCTGCAGGCAGACAGTTCTTCAGTGTCCTGCTACCCTATGTATGACCACCTGGGACATCCAACACACTTGAATTGACTAAACAGTATTTCCTTAAATATTACATAATATTTGATAACTCAGCTATTTATGTTTGCAAGGAACTAGCACAAGATTCCGCTCTGTCCCCTTAAATTATCCTGAAACCAAATTCCTCGCCTTTCCATGTTGGGAACTGTTAACAGACAGCTCTCCCTTCAGAGAAGAGTGCACATATAAACCTAACCCCATCTTAGTTCATCCGATTCATAGATCTGAAACCAGGATGGATCATCATTAATTAATTAATTACCATCGCTGGCCATGTCATTAGGAAGTGCTACTCCCATGGCAAATGGACAGCAGTTAAGAAGTTGGTGAGTTGACTTATCTCAACTGCGATCATAACCTCCCCATCTTCTGCCAAATAAAGATTTGCAGCTCCAAACATGAATTTCCACAGCCAGTGCAATACACTTCTACTGGCACCAGCAGATCCCCTGAAGTTGCGAGACGGTGAGGCTTGAGAGAGGCATTTCAGACAACTGCAAAACAGGAAAGTATTTGTGTGTCTTGGCGTTTGGGACAACATAAAAGCCATTTCACATTGGTGACATGGTTTCTGTGCTTGTAGAGACTTTCCGATGATCCTTGTCCACATCCACAAGTCTCACATGAACAGCACAGAGCAATAAAATGCCTCAAACTGATTGTGCACGTTGCTTGAAAAGCATCACTCTCAAGCTTCCCAGAAATTGTCTAGATGCTTGGTTTCTGAGGTTTTCGGATAACTAGTTCTTAAACACAAGCACTCCAAAATAATCGCTTACCAAAGAGACATGAGATTCCTTTAGAGAGATATAAATAAAAACCACTGCCCCTCACCTATGCACTCACAGATAAGTAGATATTAGTCAGCAAATAGAATGTCAATGTTTTTTAATAAATGGGGATGAAGATGTTATAAAGCCTCTTATTTAGGTCACATTTTCTTATTGTGAAATACAAGGGAACGGAAGCAGAAGGTAGAAATAATCAAATGTATTTACGAATTCTATATTTGTGGAGTACCACAAATAGAACTGAGAGAAGTGAGAAAAATAATACTTATTTTAGTAATTGCATATCCTATGGGCATCTGCTGAATGGGGTTGTTTCAGTATAATTGTAGGGGTTTCAGTAGGATTGCTGTTTTGTCACAGGTCCTACACAACATTCCAAATACCACAGGGATGGTCAGCTGCTCAAACTGCAGCCATCTGTGACATGTTCTGAAACATCTGTGTGGTACTGACCACCAGTGCCTGCTGGACAGGCAGCAGCTCTCCTTCCTGTTCAATCACACCACTCGTTTTGTTGCAGAAAACGGGGAGCTATTGTTTACATTGACATATCATCTGCAAAAAGCAGCATTCCTGAGTGCCCTCCTAGAGATGCCCTGGATGGACGCTCATAAAACATCACGTTGGGCTTGTTAAGTACCCTCTTGATCCTGAGGGTCCAGCAACACTGCCTGGTTTCCTTACTGATGCTGGCACACTTCCTAGGCAAAAAATCTGCTTCTTAGCAGGAACTCGCTCAGAAGTAAATTCCGAATGTACATAATGTCTATTCTTGCGCTCCATTGATTCACTCTCTTCCTCAGCAGGGACACTTCTTAGTCAACAGTGTATTACAGGGATACCAAAATGGGAACATACCTAAGACATGAAAAATGAAGTTAAATCAAGATGAAAGCAAGATAAAATAAGAGCTGGCCGAGCCACAGTCCAGGATCTCCTAATCGAGAAATGATCTCCACTTTTAGCACTTTTTACTTTCTGGCATTGTGGGATTTTTTCAACAATGAAATGTCTCCAGAAGCAATGGAAGCTGAACTATTAACTTGAATTTCAAACATTCTTTAATTCCTAATCTGGGAAGCCTGCAACACTGCTTTGTGTTACACAGGTAAGAGCCCACAGAAGTATCCTGTGATACTGCAACACTCGTAACCTCTAACAGAATAACAGGTTTTGTCTGAACGAGTTCAAGTCACTCCGTTGCTATCTTTTCCTTACATCCCTTTGGTCATGCAGCCAATGGAAATGAAAGGGAAAGATGGTGCTATGCCGAAATCTGTGCCAGGCTGTGAACCCTTTATGGGTCCAGTACTTTCCACAGTACTGTTTATACTGCACAAATTTGTACATGTGTGTCAATCTGCAGGCTGAGTACCCCACTAGACACCAAGATGTGTGCCCACAATATTTGACTAATAAATCCTCATTTATTCCCACAGTCCAATATATATACGTAAAGCAGGGGGTAGAAAGGAGCCCAGAACATTCACATATCCAAAGATTACTGCCTTCAAGTCAGTTATTTTGCATTTCTTTCTTTTGACTCACAGATTAAGAGTGTAGAAACCATTCAAACTATTAAACCAAACCGAAGAGTGGGATTTGGAGGCAATCTTACCATCTCGTTTACTCTGTGCTCCAGTCACAGTAGCAAAATAGCCCTTTCTCTCTGGCCTTGCTTTCTGAAGTTCACACATACACAAACTTGAGTAAATCATCTGGGATATATCATGCATTTAAGGAAAAATACTCATAGAACAAACATTTCCAAAGCTCTTGGAGAATTTGTTTTTTGTCTCATCTCAGTTCAAAGGACGTAGTTGAAAATTACACTTTAAGCATTAACAAACTCAGGCAATTTTTTTTTTACCTTTCTCTTTTTCCACACTAACATATTCCTAGCAAGCAGAGTTCATGTAAATCTGCCTCTTTAGCGTCACCATCTCTCTTAGTAGATGCTGGTTTTGTACTTAAGGGACTTGATTCCTAAATTCTCTTTCTCTTCTTTTCTATGAGTACCCACGTAGCATATACATGAGGTTTAAGATCAATTAATAGGACATATTTTGAGAAATTCCTTTATAGAATTGTTGGCAGTACATCACTGCCTGGATAAGCAACAAAAAGACAAAGCATGAAACAACGCAACCTTTCATGCCTCAATAAAAACCTTTTAAGTGCACGTGGAACAAGACAGATGTCCCTCCCAAGGCTCCATTTTTTTCCCTCTGTCTCATAAATGCAAGGCAACCATTAACCTCCTCTTTCACTGCTTTCTGACACTATGCAGTGAGAGCTGGAGATAAATCATGATTTAAATTCTGTACTTCACAGGAAAAAGATGGCTCTGCAGTTAAACCACAGGTGTCAGCCGGGCTAGATTCTCTTCCCTTTCCAATTACAGAGTCTCTCTGTGCATAAGATTTACCATCGTGCAGTATGAGGTTAATTATATTTACATAAGGGCGTTTTACAGCCAAGCTCATTAATGTTTCTAAAGCTCCTAACAGAGGACTCCCAACTGAAATTACCTTACAAACGAAAGCTAGAATTTATGAAAGACGTGAAATATCCGATGCTCTGGAGGTAGTGAAGCATTCAGGAACATCCCCACAATCTAGATAACATCAGTAACTGACAAATGAACTGGATGCACAGAAATGTGTGAAATATATCCATATTTGAAGCTAAATTCAGAATATAAATCTGTGTTCAAGTTCACTATAAAGCAATTCTCAGTGTCCAGAATTCCTAACCTCAGGAGAGAAGCTCACCAGCGGGAAGAAACTGAAGGTAGAAAGCTCTCTTTCATAAACACACGCACACTCATGAATGACTTCTTTGGCAAGCCACTCTTTATTCAGTGCAGCACTGAATTTTCTGCCCAATAAATACTGACTAAATTACTTCCTGGGTTATTTTAGATAATAAATGTCTACATTAACCAAGAAAAAGGTTCTTCTTAAAGACTCCCCTTTTAAGGATGAGTTGAGGGAAGCACTAGAGGATACGTCTCTCAAAGCTCTGCATACCAAAAACATCATAAATTCATATAAACCTGTTTATAACACAAGCTTAACAGCTTAATACCAAGTTTTCCATTACGCACAATCAGGTATTCTGGCTGTTCTACAATACTAATCTTTTACCTTCCAACCAACTCCTTTTGGCTCATCAGCGTCTTCTCAGTCATAACAAGATAAAGTTATTCTTCCTGTTTGGCTCAAAAAGGCTGGTTTCTGGTGCATGGGAGTGATGAAACAAGCAGTGGGGGACGCAACTCACAGCACATCCTGCATGCGGTCTTTCTTCTGACACATGCATAGAAAAACCAAATCTTTCCCAGGAACTAAGCAGCCCCATTTTTCCTGGGCTCGACCTACTAATTCTTAAAGGTTGAGGCAAGACTCTAATTTATGAACTAATTTTGAAAACTGAAATAATTTGTCCACTTTCTTTAGTGCATAGGAATTCACTAGTCTGAGGTGATAGTGCAGGAGATTACAGAATGAGATAAAAACCTGAACTTTTCTGTCAGCCACCAGCTTCCCAGTCACTAAACCTGTCCGTGGAATTACAGTAATTTGCCTATAGGAAACAGCATCAGAAAACGGAGCAGGAGCTGACACTTCTTGAGTTTCTTCAGAATGGAGGTTAATGAAGAAAATATTGGAATTCTACCTCACCTGGAAAAGGCATTCCTCACCAAGGGAATTTATCACTAAGTAGTAGGTCCTCTTCCCACAAGTTAGTAATTTTCTCTGAGCCCTTCTGGTAATACTGACTTCATCCCTTTTGCCTAACATGGAACTTCTGCGTTAAGTTCTGTGCAGTAACAGAAAAGTGCAGCATAAACTTACGTTTGGTAGTATTCAAAGGACAAGATAACAGCTAGGATTCATTGTACTCAGTATATAAAAAAAAAAGACAAATGTGGATAATTTGACATTTATTATATTTCATTTTCATAACTTTACCATGTTGTGGGGAAAGGTTAGCATGTAAAAATAGGAAGGATAAATAGTAATGGGTCAGTTTCAAATATCATTATATATATACAGCTTCAAATGTTTTGAGGTAAAGCTGGTAGAGTTTACTGAACTACCATTAAACTGAAGTTGGATTTTAGAGGCAGAGGGGTAGAGAAAAAGAGGAATCTTGTGCTGCCCACACAACTATCAAGTTATTAACACATCCTTCACAGGGCAAAAAGGAACAATCACACCATTCAATCAGAGCGACTTGAAAGTGGTGGTGATTTCCAAAGTCATTCATCTTTTAATACACCACAGAGTACCGAGGGCATACTCTGCATCTCTCACAAACAACTCTACAACAGAAGACACATTTTAGGAATTATTCAGTACAAAGTCCATCTTTAGAAAACATAATTTGGAATCAGTAAGCAGGTTCCTGTAGCTAAGGGCACTGACACAATCTTGCAGCATCCTGGATCATTCATTTGATTGTGACCTTTTTCTCTCACAGTAAAATACTAAGCTGCTCTATAGCCAGAGACCACTGGAACTGCTGATACAGACTCTGAACAAGAGCAAGACAGCAGATCCTGATAGTCCTTTTCTTGTCAAAAGAATGTGCTCTATGAGAAAGAGGCTGACAAAGGACACGCATAGTGTCTGCTGCATTCAAACTCTTCCTCGGATGTAGACATACTGAAGCTGCTGAGCAAAGGCAACGTGCTGTTCATTGTGAATGCTGAAACTCCAGGGAGTATCTTGGGGCACGCTTTGCTCCTACTTTAGGCAAATTTGCACACAAAATCTGATATATTGATCTAGCAGAAGGGGCTACTGTAAGAGCACAGATTGTGTGCAAACACAAAACAAGGCACCTTAGAAAGAGGGAGGTTTTTTAAAGGGGGAATCACCGGCATGGCAAGAATGCTGATTATGCTTTGTATTTAATCAGAGTCAAAATTTAGCATAAACTGCTTTTATTTAAACATAACTTAGTTACCATGACAGCATGTGGAGTTTAATTGCAACCTCCAGGTTCCTGCTGTCCAAAAGAAAGATGACCTTTGACTGTTGCAGCCACCTCCCATGCTCCTCTATAAAGCAGATGATAATGATGATGATGATGATCATCATCATTATCACTATTATTATTAACACAGATCCAGTGCACTCCTCAGCACAGATGAAATCCAAATTTTTGCAGGCATGGGCACATCTTCCCATCACACTTCTATGTTATATTTAGTTCCATGTCACACTCAAGAGCTCATTAAATGAAATATATTGCCACGAATCACTGAATGTCTCAAGATCAGCTACTTAGAGGCTGATCAGACATCCAAATAATGGTGGGTTCCTTTTCCATAAGACATTTTCCTCCAATTCTTACACTTAAGAGTTCTGCCTCACAAAACAGAGATTTTTTTCCAGTTGGATCCCTCTAAGAGGCCTGGTAGGATTTATCCAAGAGTACTGTTCAAGGGGGTGGCTGATGTCATCACGAGACATCTCACAATGATTTCTGAACAGTCTTGGAAATCCGTAGAGGTCCCGATTGACTGAAAGCTTGCAAACACTGTCTCAGTTTTCAAGAAGGGTAAGAGGAATGACCCTGGTGACTACAAGCCCATCAGTCTTACTTCAGTGCCTGGTAAAATCATGAGGAAGATTATACTGGGAGTTATTGCAAAACACCTGAAGGACAACACAGTCACTGCTCACAGCCAGCATGGCTCTGTGAGGGGAAAGTCCTGCTTGTCAAACCAGATTTCTTTTTATGACAAGGTAACCTGCCTAGCTGATCAAGGGAAGACAGTTAATGTAACCTTTTTGGATTTCAGTAAACATTTTGATACTGTCTCTCACAGCATCCTTCTGGACAAAATGTCCAGCACACAACTAGATAAACATATCATGCAATGGGTGAGCAACTGGCTCATGGGTCGGGTGCAAAAGGTTATAGGGAATGGGGTGACATCAGACTGGGAACCTGTCATTAGAGGGGTTCCTAATACATTCATAAATAACTTGGACACAGGACTCAAAGGAATCCTAAGTATGTTTGCTGATAATAGTAAATTGGGAGGAGCTGTTGACTCCCTTCAAGAAAGAGAGGCCCTGCAGAGACACCTTGGCCTGGGCAAGAGAGGGCTGAGCAATCACCAACCATATGAAGTTCAGCAAGGGAAAGTGCTGGATTGTGCAACTGGGACAGGGTAACCCTGGATGTACAGACAGACTGGGGAATGAGATGCTGGAAAGCAGGGCCACAGAAAGGCACCTGGGGGTCCTGATCAATGTCAGGTTGAACATGAGTCAGCAGTGCCCTGGCAGCCAGGAGGGCCAAGCACATCCTGGGGGGCATCAGGAGAGGGAGGTGATTGTCTCTCTGTACTCGGTGCTGGTGCAGCCTCACATTGAGTCCCATGTGCAGTTTTGGGTGCCACAAAATAAGAAAGCTATATAGCTGCTAGAGAGTCCAAAGAAGGGCTACAAAGAGGGTAAAGGATCTTCAGAGAGGCAGACTCCACAATCTCCCTGGGAAGCCAGTCCAGCGTTCTAACACCCTCAATGTGAAGTAGATCTTCTTTATGTTGAGGTGGAACATCTTGTGTTTTAGTTCATAGCCATTGCTCCTCGTCCTCTCAC
>VZTA01020237.1:0-44539 GCA_013398855.1 Mohoua ochrocephala
CTGAAATGTTTCATACTGGGGAGTGTCATTTGTGTGCATTCTGTTATTGTACATGTGAAACTTTTAGGGGGCAAGGACCCTTCAGATACAAGATTTTGTTGCGTGATGGTGTCAGTTCTGCAGAACAGAATATGATAATGAAAACAATGAAGAGTGGTATGAAAAACAGGAGAGAAAAATACTATACATGACATTAGAGATGTGACTCAAAACCCTTTCAAATGTAAATGTTTGCTGTGTTACTCTGCCACTGTTTTGTGGGTCTGTGTGGGTGTTGCTCCCCTAGGGATTTGTTGAGGCACTTGTAATAACTCAGCACAATTCTCAGCACTGCTGGGGTTGGTTGAAGTTAATACCATCTCGTGTAGGATGTTTTTACCAGTCAAAACCAAGAATGTATTGCATGACCCACTCCATGAAAACTCCTAAAACTCACTACGTGCCACATCTCCTGAATTTCAGCCAAGGCTTCAATGCAAGAAACAAAAGGGGTGTAGGTTGCCATTTGCCTCCAGCATGAAAACCCCCTCCTGCCAAACCATTGTGTTTAGTTATATAAAAAACATTGTTCCTGCTGTGTCTTTTTATGCCAAATGTTCCCTGTGGTTGGGCATACAGGCTCTATCTTCTCACAACTGCATCAGAGCAAATGAGCTATGACACTGCTTGCCTATTTTTAAATAAGTTCAGTGTTGTCCATCTAATGAAATGCTAAAGCATACTCTGCCTGTGGGAAATGCAGGCTTTGCATGGAAGAATAGTTAGGGAGCAGCTTTGTATGTTTTATATTTAAAAAAGGAAAACAAAACTCAAGACCCACCAAATATGTATTCTGAATGTTGCAATAAACAGCCACTGTTTAATTCAAGTAAATCCAGAACTGCTGATTTTTAGTTGGCGTTGATAATCTTAAAGAATTATATATTGACTGTGAAAAATATGTTACCTGCATTTAGAGGGCAGCTCTGGAACTGCAAGCATGGAAATTCTTGCACATGAAAGTAACTCTTTACCTTTGTTATGGGAGTGTATGGCTTTTCTGTGGATGATGTAGATTAATGTCTGTAGATTGTATAGGTTGGTATGAATGTCTGCAGATTAGTGACTAGATGAAGATTGGAAAATCATCACTGTTTAATGTGCCATGGGATCCTGAGACCTTGGCCCATCAACCCGCGACAGCCTTCTATACTGAAGTTTTGGGTTTGGCCACTTAAGATCATCTCCTTACTCCTTTGCAGTTTTGGCAACTGCCTATTCTATTTTTACTTTTTTTTTCATTAATCTTTTTATTTTATGTGAAAGTCTACTGATAATGTGTCACAGAGTATGAGCTCATTTCTCTCACCAACCACAGGACTGCACTGATTAAAGACTCACATTTTGGCCGTGACTGATGCAGCTGACTGACAAGCATGAGGTCAGTTTGTAAAAGTATCATAGAGAGGGTTTTCAGGGCAATTCACAGAAGGTGATACAATCATAATTATGTGCCAGTTACATTTGGGCTAGTTATAGATCTTGTTTTAAGGTACTGTCTCAGTTGGTGGTCCTTTATATCTGTAGGGATAAAAAGATGCCACACTGATGTTGGATCAGTAACTGTCCTTTAATTTTATGTTAGAAAAAAGCAGTAAGGAAAATAAAGTTTAGCTTAAAAGAAAAGTTTTGCTCTAATAGGTTGTCTTTTTAGAGATTTACAGATAAAAATTACAAGAGCAGTAACAGATTCTGACATGCCTAAGTATTTAAGCATATTACATTATTTCATTTTAATTTTATGTGAATAAGTTGAAGTACCTATAAATGAGATGACTGCAAGTCTCCCAAAAAGTCAGCTCAGACCCAGGAACAGAAAGTGTTTCTCCCATGTACCCATTGTAAGGAAAATTTTGTAGAATATCACAGTTTTCCAGAATTACAAAGAAGGAATGGGTGATATGGGAAAACAAATGCAGAGAACCCAGTCTTATGGTGGGACGGCATAGGCTACATCACTTCATGTCATGAAATTATTATTAGCAGAATAAGAAATTGAATATTACAGCCCCAATAAGTGATCAGCACTGGAGTTTTGGGATAAATTCTTTAAAGTGTCCCTGGCCCTGGCAGGGGGATTGGAACTAGATGATCTTTAAGGTCCCTTCCAACCCAAACCATTCTATGAGAATCACCTAAAATAATCTGGCTATGAGTGGGTTGGAATTGAATGCAGACAAGAAGGGGCTGCATGCCAGAGAACGTGTCCTGGAATTCAGTCACGGCAAGAATGTGACAAGCGAGAGAGAACAATCAAGTCAAGAGCAGCAGCCTGTTCTCATTGATCATTTGATGATTAGAGAAAAATTCCCAGACAGTTTCAGATTTGCAGACATTCATATTGTTATATTGTGAGTAACTAAAGCTGTGGTTTGACAGCTGTACAATCTAAGATGGGAAGGTTTCTATATGTTCTGCATATAACATCTGACTTTTAGAACTGTTAGACTTGCACTCCTCTCATTTGCATGCGTTATTCAGGCAGCTGAATAGTAGTTCATGGGAAGGCTTTGGCCTGTGAAAATTAGACATGCATTTTAAAAATCAGACACCTGATGTGCAGCGTGCTTCTCTGCACGTGCCACTGCTCTCTTACTGGTGCTACAGCCGGATAGAAACTTCCTTGGTAAAGCTTTGTGTAATCAAAGCAAAGGATGAACAGCTTAAGTGCAACAGGCCGGGCTTGAGATGATGATTGCACTTCTCATCTCATTAGCACCTTTAATCTGAAAGGCACAGAGCATTTTAAACTTCATTTTTATAATAGCCATGAGAGCAGCGAGTGCAGTACTGCCTCTGCATTTTGTAGGGAAGGAACCAAAGGAGAAAAAGGTTCAAAAAGTAACCCAGCAAACTGCTGACCAAGCCAAGAGCAAGCCTTTTTACTGCTCCTATTCTTTAAGAACTAGGAGATTTCAGCATGTGTTTAGAGACCACAGAAGAAAGGGTGTTCATGCTCTTTTTCAAAATGTGACAAAACATATTCCTCTCAGTCTTTATTTCACTTGCTAGGACCCAGCTTTCCATCAGTAAATACTTAGGGGTCTGCACACTGAAAAGAATTGAATAACAGTGAAGCAGGCTATCTCCAAAAATATTTTGGCTAAGCCAGTGTGGATGGAAGAAGGTAGAGATATGTGAAAACAAGGGGTGAAACTAACAAGAGAAGCAGGGGACGAGGCACACAGCAAATCCGAGAGGGTATTTGAATATGAAGAACAGTGTAGCACTCACTAGAAGAGCTGAGTTCTCTGGAAAAAGGTGTGAATTTATACCAAGAACATCTGTGGAGATCTCAACTATAGTCTTTATTAACATCTGGAAGTGCTCTTCTCTTGAGAGCTCCCTGCCAAACCTCCAGCCATTGGTAATTCTTGGATTCGGGAAAATCAGACTTCACAATATTGAGAAGTAAATAAATGAAAAGAATGAAATTGAGGAAAGTGGCTGGTTTGGGAAGCTAAGATATAGGCTTTTGTTTTTCCTCTTAAGATAATTCCTATGGCTGTAGGAAGGAAGGGAAAGAAAGAAGCAAGTATAGACACCTTGTTCTGTTTGTTTGCTCAAAGACCCAATTTAAAGCATTCTCTGTGTGCTTTGGAGATGAAAATGTGACATTTGAATGGATCAAGTACATTGGTACAAGGACAAAGGAGAGTTTGAGGTGACTGGGCAGAATCTCAGTAGGCTTCTCTGTTAAATTAAAAAAAAAAAGATTAAAAAAAGGTAATTACTGACCTGCTTGTTGGTTTTGAAATTTACCAGTCTGAAGGTGGAAATGCAGCTATGTTATAGGCAAAATGAAAAAGAACAAAATAGCAAAGTAGCTCTTTTCTCTTCTACGAACAGCTGCTCTATTCCTCTGTAATCAAAAGCTAACACCAGCTTGAGTTTTTTTCTAGCTGTGGGGTATTCTTAATGGAATTTTTCATGATAAATTGTAGGTGTGATTTCTTATGCCAGAATAAAGGATGTGTATTCCTATTTAGTTAGTCTGTTAGACTCCATTTCCTTCTCTCTTACTCTTTTAAGGGTTAGCGAATATAAACCTAATTTTTAAGTCCCATGATAATGAATCAAGCATGTCCTATTCCAGCCTACAGCAAACTGCTAAGAAATCAGTGTGTGTGGGAGGGGGGTTGCTAATTGGAAGAGCAAACACTTCATAGGTAACCTTTTTTTGAACTTAAATCTTTTATCTAATTTAGTCTGTTTCTGCAATAGCTGTTTTCCCATTAAGACAATCACTATAATATAAAACATTCAATATGAACAGGACTGACTATTATTAAGACTCTAGGGGAATTTTATCCTAGGCCAGACTAGAGTTACGGCTAGACTTTGGCTATCAGCTTCTTCTAGTCTGACTGCAGACCTAACCATGATGAGTTATGTCAATCAAAGTGTGTATGTACATGATATTTGAAGGCAGCTGCTGGTTGCTCTGTCTGACCTTCAAGCTATCCAGATGCAAACTGGAACTATGCAGCCATGATTAAGAAAATGCTGGTCCTGAGTTTTATGTGAAGCCTTGCAGAGCTGGGGCTCAGGACTTGGCTAAACTGGAAGCACCATTTCTGGCTGGTGCAACACCTGGGTGAAAGGGCTGCATTCAGTTCTCTTACTCTGATCTGCTCTCTCTGTAGTGTGGGCTTCAATATCCATAGACTTGGGTCCTTCTGCTGTCTTCCAAATAATTAATTTTCTTGGGAATTCATAAATACTTACAGTTTTGTTGTCAGCACATTCATGCTGGACCTATTGGCTATTACACTGTTACAAAGGCAATGCATGTTTGTAACTGCCATATAAAATTGCATTATTTGCTTTCAATTTTGTTCTGATTTATATGTGATTGACTTGACTTTCAGGGGGCTCTTGTTCCCTGAGCATGAACAGAAGCATGAATTGGGTGAAGCCTTTTTTGTTTATTGCTTTAAAAAAAAAATTCTAACCTGTTCTTTGCATTTAAAACTACAGTGACTGGAAAATTGGCAGAATATTGTCATGTAATTGCAGTGCTTTATTCAAATAGGTGTTATTTATGGCTGGTTCTTAAAATGGCACATCACATTTTGAAAAATCTCATCCTCAGAATTTATCTGCAGTCTAAATTGATGGAAATTGTGTAGTCCATAAGGTAAGATCAAGTGCAATAGATGTTCAATAAATTTCCATTGTTGGCTACATTAAAAATGTTGCCAGAGGCTGATAAAGTATTTGCTAGTTTTGCATTTTTTGTTGCTTTTGAAAAGTACAGTTTTCTCTGACCAGTATTTGCTTTATTGCAAAGTAATTAATGCACACTCAGAATTTTTATTTGACCTCAGCTACTCCTATGGGAAAATCCAAGGTTTTGAGACTTCAGCATTTCGTGTGTTCATCTGTTACTCAGTAACACTTTGTCCAGCTTGGGAACAGCTGCAAAAGGATTTCACCAGGTAGTGGGGTTTCATTAGGAATTGAAATTTCACTTAGGCAAGTGAAACAGTAAGATAATTTCTTAGCATCTTATTCATCATGGTATCTTACTTAGGATTTCCATTACCACACTTAATATTGGTTTTGCACTTGAAAAAAATATTACATCTGTCCTGCCATGCCATATTAAATCAAGTATTCTTGTTTGGTTTATTTAATCATAGGATGGTTTGGGTTGGAAGGGGCTATTAAAGATCACCTAATTCCAGCCCCCCTCCTGTGCACAAGGACGTGATCAGTCCCATCATGAAGGAAAGAAAAATATCAAAGCTTCTAATAATATTCATTTTTAAGAATATATAAAATTGAAAATGTACATGTGGAACAATTCTTGAGAGCAAGAGCTTCTGCATTTGCATTTTTTTTTTCTGATGCACTCTTCTTCATAAAGGGAAAGTGTGTAGCTTTCAAAGGGAGGAATCTCAAGAGATAGTAAAAATCTTGGAGATAAAAGATTCATTCACAGAATTCTAGTTTTAAATATGTCTAATAGTCAAACCCAGATGCTTTACAGTAAAATCCTCCTCTTCAAAAGATGCACGAATCTAATTTGGACTTTCAGAAATCGAAGTTGTGAAAGTCTAAAAGGGATTAAATTATCCTCAATTTACATTGCTTAAAATGTAGAAAATATTCTCCCTTCCTACTGTAAAAGAACCATATAGATTTTTTTTTTTTTTTAAATTTTGCCTGCCTGTATTAAGACAGATGCTCTACATTTTTTCTTTATCTGCCACAAGAGAAAAGTGCATCATATATTTGGGCCAAAATATAATTTCTGTTGTGGTCAGAAGTAGTGTTGCCACACTGGGTACCACACAGGAGGTGTATCTCATGTGGGGGAAAATAAACTGAAACAAGATGAAGGAGACAACATGAAGAATGGGTGGAGAGTATGGAGAATAAACAGTAGATGCTTAAAAACACCAGGACATGCAAGGAAAGGAAAGAAAAATGAGAAATAAAGAGCAATGTAGGCAAAAATACAAAGGATGAAACGAATTTTGAGCTGAGATCTCTTAATCATCGAGTTGATGTTTGATGTCAAAAATTCAATAAAAAGATAAGAATTTTTATGCAATTTCTTTGCTGCTGTTAAGTACTTTAGGAAAAAGAACTCGGTAATGGTCCTTTTGAATTTTAGATCACTCTTGTATTTTAGAGCAGAACTTATTATTTCCATAAGTAAAATGTATTTTCCAATTCTGACCTTGCTACCTTAATTCCTGCATGAAACTTAGAGATGTCAGTTTTGCGTGATTGAAAGCTGGGAATGGCTGTTTTTATTGATACAATCAGTAAAGCTTGTCATGTATTTTCCAGAAGTGACTGACTGCTGGGTGTTAAATGTAAATTATGATATTTCCATTGTTTATTAAGATCTAGATGATGAACTCCAGTGCTCCTCATGTACAACGTACTGTTGAATATTCAATTTTATTGCCAAGTGGTGTCCAGCAAGAGAGGCAATTTTGAAATATATAGGAGTTGGGAATGATACTGAAGAAATTAACTTCTTTATCAATGACTTTTTAATAATTCTAATGAAAAATGGAAAAATCCAGATCACGAACTAATTCTTCAGTTGTTAACACCCTCATCCATTGTTAGTGATCTACTTTTGAGAAGGTCCCTGAAAATTAACTTTTTCCTTCATTTTGCTTTGAAAGGGCTTTGGTGTTTAAGATAACTTTTTATAATTCATCTTAAGCTTTTCAGAAATATGATTGAATATAATATTGTGAATCCACCTACAGCTCCTATTATCTTCAGTATTTCTAAAAAGCTATTTTTTTTTTACAAAAGTCTATTTCCTGGAACTGCATTTTAAATCAAGTTACGTGTGCCTCCCTGTTAACTTTTCATTTATACTGGCTTTGCAGTGGGTATGTAGAAGTAATTGTTATGGTTTCATTGCTTTCATGCCTCTCCTTTTCAAGAACACAGGTAAAAACTCTTTGACTGCCACTGTAGGATCCTATTTCATGATTGCGATTCATCCTTTCCCTCCTTTTTCTTCATGTGAGGACCACATCTTATTTTCAGAGTGCCTCTGTCATTCTTCTTTTTGAACACAGAACTGAAGAAATAGTTATTTATCAGCCAATGTGGTGAAATGCAGATGTGTCAATTTTTTTTCTGCAAATAACCACAAAATCCAATCAGGCGTTTGTTTAGCAAACAAATTGGATTCAGTTTTGTCCTTTACAGCTTTTAGGTTCACACAAGTAGTAGCTTGTGTGTTGTCCCTCATTTCTCCCCCACCTACCCCCCACAACATTTAAAAGTGAAAACTACTGGCAAAGGGCTATGTTTTAAACCATATATATATATATATATCTAGAATCCTTTCTCCACCAAATTGCTCTCCATATTCTTCATCTGACCAGCTCTTCACATTCCTTAAACTGTCCAGCCTTTTTCTATGACCTGAAAAGACTACAGTTTTCAGAGAACAGACCTTTGACTTTTCTGTGCCTTGTATTTTTGTGTTGCTACACTGGGGATGTAGGGCTCCTTGCTGGGAGACAAGACAGGGATAGAGGAGGAAGACAGAAATTTCTGGCACAGGAATTGGCAGATAAGGTGGTGGAGAGGAAATGAGTTTAGTCTCTATTTTTAGAGCCACAGAAGGCCCCTCCTGGTAATACAATATATCTAAATACAAGGAA
The DNA here is from genome assembly GCA_013398855.1 of Mohoua ochrocephala. Lineage (NCBI taxonomy): Eukaryota > Metazoa > Chordata > Aves > Passeriformes > Acanthizidae > Mohoua > Mohoua ochrocephala. The sequence continues at coordinate 8,193 of VZTA01020237.1, forward strand.
CTCAATCCCAGATGTTTTCTTTTACTCTCCACAATGCCCGTGGACATGTGCAAAGGCTGGTTGTTGTTTTGGCTTTTTTAATTTGCTCTGTCCTATGTAGTGACTTTGCATGAGAGGACACTGCACTGGTGACGCAGTGATTGGTGCTCCCTGGGTAGGAGCTCTGGGATTCTGCCAATTAAGATGATGCTTCAGTGATATAAAATGGAATATGAATTCTTAATTATAATTTCTCTTAGTTGTTTCTGCTTGCTTGCATCTAACTTTTAATGGCTTTATAGGAGGTTTGTGCACACACTTCAAGGCAAAATCTGGACTAGTTATAATTTTCTCATTTCTCTGATGTGTTTCAGGAATGTTGGCAATGAATGGCTCTGTTGTGGGCTGTGTTGTTTTTACCTCTTGGGTTTGCGTTCCCAGAAGACCAGAGAAAGCTGTTCAAGTACTGTATGAAGTATGTAAATGGCAGCCTGATGCAAATTAAAGCCAGTGAGTATTTATGATGTATTTTAGGAGGCTATTTCTGTCAGGTAGTTGCTTTTATGAGTCTAATTTGGGACCTGCATTGAAGAAAGAGCTAGGCCACCTTTTTTTTGTTCTACAAATCCTGAATTCTGGTACCACCTACCATTCCAGCCACTGAAGGATGCAGATTTTGAGTAGGAGACAGTGATTTCAGCTGGCTGTTGCAAGTATCAGAAATTTCTATACCTGCAGGTTAGTCCAGCTGCACTTGTAGGGGCCTTTTAGGGGGATTGTTAATTGTACCATTGCACTGAGTGTGAATTTCCTTGTGCTGGGCTGGGACAATCTGCATAAATAATCCTGGAAAATCGTTCTTTGTTCCTTTACTATAATATCTAGCATGTTGTGACGTTAAATGCAGCAGGAAACACATACATACATGCTCCATAAAGTGTTTTGAATACTTTTTCAGTGCTACTGTATTTCTAAGTTATAAAGGAACATCAGGAAAAAATAGAAATACAAATATTCAAAGATTTCTTTATCTTGGAGCATGCTTCTCTCTGATACTTTGGACATATCACATATCAGCTCTCTCTACTTGTTTGTAGAAAAAAGCAGGCTGCCCAGGGGAGCAGTTGAATCACTACCCTTGGAAATGCCCAAAAGATGTGTGGATGTGGCATTTGGGGATTTGGTTTAACACAGTGGTGCTGGGTTAACAGTTGGACTCAGTGATCTTGGAGGTCTTTTCCAAACTTAATGGTTCTGTGATTCTCTGTTTACTCTTTGCCTGTCTCAGGGGATGGAATGGATCGTGATGTCTCATTACTTTGCATGGCTGGTTTAAAAATGAAGCACTGGGTAGTTTGGTTTACTCCAAACTGGACTCTGCTGTAAATCCTACCACTAAGCAGAACTTTACCTTCCAAACAGTCGCACACACAGACTTCCAATGCAACGTGGCCTGGCAAACCCAGTAAGGACAAGAGATCTGGGAACAGAAAGCTCACGATTTAGCTTAACTATTCCTAACATCAAATTAAATTGGTTTTTGAAATAGAATTCTCCAGTACTGTTTTAATGTGATGTTTTCAACCTTATGTAGAATTTTAAAAAGAGATTTTTAAGTAATCTCCAAAAGTGTAATGAGCTATGTGTTGGGTAAATGATTTTTCTGTGGTTCAGGATGACTGTGAGAAAAGTCTGGGGGGATTTGAATTTTCTTTGTGTGATTAAGAAAAGTAACCAAGCAATTCCACTGGCAACAGTGATGTGGGACACTTCACTTGAAACTAATCTCAGACTGGAACTTATTGGATCTTTTCAATAGAGAATGGGAGATTAGGCAAAACAGCTTCTTTAAATTGCTTGCCTTTTTACATTTTCCAAACGATGCTCTTACTACTGCCTCCAGCTAGTCAGCTTCCTGAGATGTGCACGGACTTTGTGGAGGTCAAAGTAGTTTAAAAGGAAGAAATCATTTTAACAAGAAATTCTGAGTATGTAATTTAACTTGAATTAAAACCAGTGTTCTGGAGTGCAGAAGTGTTGGCCCTTCCTATCTGAAATGAGCAGCACCGGGGTTGACAGGACATTTTGAATTATCCCACGGCAACACTAATTCATTTGGAATGCACTGTTTTCACTGACATAACGTGGTCATAATAAATTCATCTGGTATCAATGTGCAGGGCACAGAGCTTCTCACGTCCATACCTCCCACCTCACCACCCCAAGTAAGGCATTTGTAGAGGTACCAGCTGCTTAAACAAAGCTCAGCTGCTGACAATCTGCATCTTGTATATACATGCTTTTAGCTATGGGCAATAATCATGAGATTGTGTTCTGTTGGTGCGCTTGTCTACTCTGCAAGAAAGAGGTGTAAAACACCTTTCTTCCTCTTAGCCTGACCTTTTCTTTCACCAGTGAAGCACAGGAAAATCACCTTTTTATGTTTCATGGGCTGTTACAGACACAGAGCGACTGAAGAACTAATACTGCATTTACTGGCTACAAAATGAATGCTTAATGCTCTAAATGTTTCCTAGATCTTGTAATTTGCACAAAAGAGCAGAGAGTAAAGAAAATTCTGAAATTGTAGGATTTGTGGATCCTTGATGTACAAATATTAATTTGCTAGATTACTATTTAGAAAGGGTTTCTAATAGCTTGTAACATTTAATTTGATAATCTGAGCCACCTAGATTTGGATAAAATGACTTTACTCATGTCTATGAATGCTATCACTGTTTTAAAATAAACCTCTTTTCTTGTCTCTGCTTCCTGTGCTCTTCCAGGCTTTTTTGTGTGTGCTCATCATAGGAACAAGTTCAGAAATGTGGATTGGCGAGGTGAAAATCTCGAGTTACAAGTTGCCATCAGTAGTTACAGATCACTTCCAGTGATGTTTCTAGGCCACCTTATTTGTTAATGAGCCTTTGAAGAACCCATGATTAGTTACTAAATCAGCTCATTGTTGCTTCAAGTTTTTTCATCATGTTCTTGCACTCAAAAGCAACAACAACAAAAATCCCTAAAATTAAATTAGACCGTGTATTCCAATACAGCTCATAAAGCTCAGGTGACAGTAACTGGTGACTGGGAAATACAGACCATTTTGACTGTGGGCACGAGTGAAGTCAGTAAAATGCCTGAGGCCAGTCATGACAAAAGCTCTGGTTTTTAGCTGTGATTTTTTCTTATTTTATATAGAGGATCCTGGAAGCAGCAAACGATTCTTTCAAAGATTCAGTGTGGAATGAACTTCCCTCAAATAAGACGGGTCCAGGGGCTTGAGGGTAGAGTGTAAGAGATGTAAAGGAGGCCATTCTTCTTGAGTTCTGGTATATTTAAAGCAAGCAAGCAAACAAAAGCCCCAAGGAGATGATGGGATTAAATCTCAAACTCCACGTTGTTCTGTATTCGGTGAAGCAGCCAGGAGAAGAATGAAGCTTTTTCCCAACAGAGCTTTGACATGCTCATTTATTTTATTACCATGCTCTTAAACAGGTTTATTACTGTATGGATATGAGATCAGGACGGACCCCTCTGAGGAGTCCTTTGCGGGGGGGATGTAGAGGTTAGGAAAGGAAACACTTAAAGGAATCCCAAACAGCTCTTCCCTGTTTTCTCTCTGTCACTTCAACATAATGAACAGGGATAAATAAAGTAATAAAGCTGTCTGCAACCACAGCTGTATGGTTCCTATTCCCATAGGCTCAGCAACATCAATCAAAAGTGAATTAGAGAGACATGTTTTACTTCTGTTGTATATCAAAGAGCTGCTCAGGCATTACCAAATGTTAATTCATTTTAGCAACTTGAAATGAGACAAAAATCTGGAAACAGTGTATCTGAAAATTCTTCGCTGTGTCCTGGCTTTGTGTCCCGTGTCCTCCCTTTGTTTCTGTGGAGTAACAAGGACAGGCTGGATGTGGTTTCCGTGCACAATGAATTACACTGTGTCCTCATTTAGTGCTCCTCCTGTTCCTGTTATTTCTACTTACTGCTGATGCTCGGCTGGCTGCAATCTGACATTTTCTACTCCTAAACTCCAAACTCGGGCTTTCCCTGGTGACATGCACAAACTCTTCTGGAGCCAACAAACCATAGTCCAGTTTTACACTGAGTGGCAGTGGAAAAAGTTACTGTATTTCCAACTCTGTTATCCTAGAACATTACAGTGTGGGTATATCTACATAATAAGCAAAAAATATCTGGATTTTTAACTCCCGGGAAAATGCGAGGTGAGGCAATAGGCAGTAGAAGAACACTGACACAATAAATTGCAAAAAGAGTTTGGTTGCTAAGCTGCAAGGTGATTTTTGGCCAGTTACTTTAACTCTGTGTTTTATTTCATCTAATCCTTTTCTGTAGTTACTTTAACTCTGTGTTTTATTTCATCTAATCCTTTTCTGTAGTTCTTTGGGCAGGAACTTTGGGCTATCGCCAAGTCTTCCCATACAGTGTCACCCCAGCCTAGGAACAAGTTCTTCCATTTTGCTCAAATGAGGAGTAGATTTAGAGGAGATAGAACAAGCTGCAGATAATTCTGGATTATGATCTGGATTCAGAGTGCTATTAACCAAATATTAATAGGAATTTCCTCTTTTTATGGTGTATTTTGGTTTGTTTTTCCACACAAAATGTATACATAGCAAGATGCAGTCTAAGCCCCAAGGAACACTTCTTTCCAATGCAGAGGCTGTGAAATTCGAATTCACTTCTTAGTTCATATCCCTGATGTGTCTCTTCTACTACATGTGATCTAGCTATTTATGGGTGTACACATTATTCCATTATGCAGATATATATATACACACATATATGTTTATACTGATGCAGCCCCAATTAGGTCTCAGATTTGTTAAGACCCGTAATTTAAAACTGTAATAGTAGAACTTAATTTTGTCTATAAACAGGAGAAGTCTTGCAAATCCCACAGAGGTATAATATTATTTGTGTTCATAAAATGCAGAAATAGTGTGTTTTGGGTCCAGGACAGAGTCTCAGGCTTATTTTACATGTTTTACTCTATTAGAATATATTTATTTGTTGCTTACGGAGATATAAATGCTTTCTCTGAAATAATTATCGGGATAGGTGATTTTCTTCTCAATGACAAGCTTGGAGTTTGATTTTTGAGATATGAATGCTGATAATTGCATATGGGAAAAAAAGCTTATCTGGCTGTATACTGTACTTTTTGTGTGGGACAAGTGTGTGAAGATTCTTCTTCCAAAGAGAGAATTCATTCTATTTGACCATATCAGGAAGACAATAAGAGACATTTATCTGTTTCTTTTTTCATTATATAGTGATTTTATCCCAGAACCAAATGTTGCATTACCGATGCTCTCTGCCAATTATTAAATCTGTCATTTTTCTGTACATTCCCTAAGTCTTCTGATTTAGCAAGGAAACAATTCTTTCTAGGTACACTGAATACTAGCAGGGAAGATTTTGTGATGAGAAAATAAAAAAGCTGGAATGACATTGCAAGACTTCCATTGAATTTGCATAAAAATTAAAACAGGTAGGAGATAAGAAACTACTTTACACTACTTTTTTTTAAAAAAAAAATAAAGTTATATAATCTATGAAAATGCTGATCAAGCAAATTTAAAAAAAAATTGCTGAGTCCTTTAAATTGTGTAAATTCAATATAAAGATAAAGATTTTCAGCCTACATGTTACAGTGTAAGAAAGCAAGAAAATGTTAGAGCACAATCAGGTTTCCTGTCATCATTCTTAGCATCTCAAGGAAGATCTTTCACAGCCCAGAGTAAAAGAAACCGGTGGAAAGAGCATCTGTGCCAAACCTGGGGTAAAGTTTTTTAAAAAGCTGTTTTACAAAGGAGAAAGCTGATTAGATAGAGAGTAGTGGAACTGCACATTCATGTCATGAAATGATCACTGAGTTTTCTTTTCGTGGTTCTGTTCTGTTTCCTCTAACGAGAGCATCACTCAGTGGCTGAAAAATATCCAGCTCTGGAAAAGGAGCAGGGTCTGGGTGTTTGGTGAGCAGGAGAGAGACTTTCTGATCATGCACGGCATAATTCCATAGCAATGACTGCACAATTACTATGACTCAGTTAAATGCTACAGTAATTTACATAATATTTTCTGGTGAAGCACCTTAAATGAAATTTGATTGCAAACACCAAAATAAGTCTCATGGAATCTTCAGCTCAAAATCTCAAACCGAGTGGGAACAGACCTGCTGCAGCTGGGAAAGCACTTTGAAGTCAGTGAAACTAAAAAATGAAAAAAAGTTGCAGATGCTCAGCAGGATGCTTAACACAGTTTAAGATTTATAACTATTTTATGTAGGGAAAAAAAAGGGGATTTGATGTTTAAATGTTAAATATTATTTATACAACAGCTATGTTTCTAGTTAGAAACCAGTATTCACTTCAAGCCCAGAGTAATTTCCTTCTCTCATTCAGTTACAACAACATTAAAATCCAGGGGTTTGTCTGTCTGTCTGGATATGATCCTTCTTTGCATTGAAGAGAAACATTTTGCGAGCAGTTGCACATAATTTCTGCACTGGGATTCAGTCACTGTGTATCTCCTCCACACTTGGGATGAATTTAGATAGTTATACTGAGGGAAGAGCTAGAAAATGTCATTCATATCCCATTCCTCTATTTTCTACTTTTATCTTATATGGCAGAGCTTTTACACTGCCTAAGGTTGTAGAGAGCCCTGTAGATTTTAGTGTAACAACTTGCAAAAGCAAAAAACAAGACCATTGTGGTCTGTTTGGAAGCTTCTAGCACTCCAGCTAAGAATACAGGGCTAAGAATAGACTTTTTCTTTTTTTTTCCAAAAAAAAAAAACCCCTCAGAAAAAATCATATTCTGAACTCTTAAAAACTGGCATTGACTATCACAATGGCAGTTGATGAGTTGTGAAAGTTTAGCTTCATTTAAATGTTAAAGCTGGAACTGAGGGATTTTCCTCTCAATCCTTTCCAGTTGTATATGCATGAACATGGGTGTGAGCAATTTTGAAAATCTGGACACTTGTGAAAAACTAGAATCAAGACAGGATTTGAGGGCTGCATTAGATGCCTCTCTGAAATTAATTTTCTAAGGAAGGACTATTAATAAGGAAAAAATGACCATGTCTGAATCTACAAATCTATTTCCATCTGGAGCCCAACTTATTTGTCAAAGGCTCTTTGACATTGGCTCTGTGGTTCTCAAGGTTTGCCCAATTACAATTTTGTGCAGTGTAAAGCAGTAACTGCTTATTTACAGCTCTTTTGGAGGGAATTTACATTTTGAATAGTGGAATGATAGCTCTTGATCTATACTTAATTAACACTGACATTGCTCACATTTATTCAAATGGAGCTAAACACAGAGATGTGTAATTTTTATGCCAATTATTCTGGTCAAGTGAGGTTAGTGAATGAAAGACTCTGTAACTCATAAAGGAATGAGTGTTTATTTGTTAAAGAAAAAGCTTCACACTGTTCCAGCCCCTTTGTATTTGGAATACAATACTGATTACAAACACAGAGCTCAAACAGTAGTTGACTTTTACATATCTGGGATCTTGGGGGAATCAGGGATAAGGTAAACCTGCCTTAAAAATTAATTGGAGCAGGTTTTTTAATGGCTTGTGGTTAGCCAGCTCTGTATTACTGCAAATATGGAACAGGTGAAGTTGTCCATTTTGATTGTAAGCAGAGGAAAACAAGAGAACGCTGAACAGTGGGAGAGGCTTGGATGTTCAGAGTGGCTGTGTCAGTGTTTTGTTGTGAGACATTGCCTCAGATTTAGCTGTTGAGAATATCTGCCCACAGGAATTGCTTAGAATCTGAAATGTGGAGACTCGTCATCCATGGGAAAGCAAAGGACTCCGCATTCTGGGTATTTGGGGTCAGAGTCAAATCAATCTGGCCTGTGCTATTTGTCAAATTCTAGACATACGTGAACTAAGGCAGAGAACTGGTCCAGCTCTTGTTACATAAATTGGTAGAGAAATCCATCTCTGTGTGAGTGGGACTCAAGCCCATAAATGGCAAGTCCTGTCAGTAACATTTTACATATTATCTGTGTGCAGTCTGGTCTCTTCAGCCTATATACAGGCAGCAGGAGCACTTCTGTTCACATCTTTGGGGCTTTGGTTTTTAATTGAGGAATGTTCATTTTGTTGAAGTTGGACTTCTCTTCCATGTCTGCATTAAAACAATACTTCTGGCTTTTGAGATTTAGAAGGTGCATTGGACACGTAAAAAGGATTGCCTCCACAGCCTTATTATAGTTCAGAGACAAAATTAGAAACTATTAAATCTTAAATTAAAAATAAAATAAAATAAAATAAAAATCTCTATTCCTTGCACACCACCTGCTGCTCAGTATCCAGCAACACAAACTTGCTCTGAGGGTGTCTGAGGGTGGCTGGAAATGGTGCTGCTAAGTGAGCAAATGAGCCACTGGCTGTTTCCTGGAGCTGGCTGCACCGAGCGCTGTTTGCCAACCGACCCCACCGGGAGAAGCCGTGTTTTGGGCTGAAGTACTAAATGTCAGAAGATTTCAGCTTTTCAGTGGAAGACGCCTCCCTGATCCTCTTTCAGCTGTCTGCTCGGGCTCAAAACTTGAAAAGGGTCTGAGTAGCCCTGAGGGAGGATAAGCAAAAGTCAGGAGAAGAAGTGTAATAATGGTTCTGTTTGCATGGAGTTTAAAGGCTGCACAGCTGCACGAAGGGAGGATAGTTGGAGGCTTTGCTGGTCTGTGTGTGCCAGTTTGGTTGAACAAATGTCCTACGAATAAACGAGAAACCCTAGAGAGCCTTTGCTAAACCTGGTCCTCCTGTGAACTCCCTTGGTAGCTGCTCAGAGCATAACTATCGCTGTCTGGGCAGCTGATGGGGCTTGGCTGGTAATCCATGGATTCCTACTGTAAAGGAAACTGAGCAAATATTGGCATCTGGAAGCAATAATTGAATTTTGAGCTATCAGCAGTGAATTTCACTTTGATTAAATAATTTCTGTATTTAAGCAGCTTCTGCTGTATAATTCCGATCCTACATAATTAACACAATTTAAGAAAAATACTATACATGAGGTATGACCAGTAATGTAACACTTAACACCTCTTAGTGCCATTAAACTGTGGAATTATATGCAACATTGATTTGGAATTTGATTTGAAGTTTCAGATAATTACAGTGGTCAAATTTCTTACTCAACTACATTAATTTCAATTAGTTCTGAATTTTGAGGCAGTGCTCTTGCCACGCAGAGTAGCTGCTGTGCCCCTCCATTTTCAGCAGCTGCATATAAGTTTCCTGGCAGTTTTAACAGCTGGAGGGTGGTTAAAAAGCTAAAAAGCAATACTTTTCTTTTGTTCTTTATAGTGATTGTGCTCCACTGTGCATTTGTCTGATTTTATACTTGTGTCAGGTATCTCTGGCTGTATTGTACCACACACACAAAAATGAGAGGAGGAAGGCACGTTTTAGTTGCAGCACACTGGCATTAGTGAGAGCAGTCATTTAGTATTGCTGTGATAGCCTTCATGAATAATTACATGCCATAATTCATTTTAGTACTTTTATCAGAAAACAAACTGAAACCTCAAAGTACATCCTGTGTCTTTCATTAAAGTTGTTTCAAGTGCTTGCCAGATCTGATCATGTCTACAGCTGCTGAAAGGACAGAAATTGTAGCTGAAAGACAAAGAGATAACCTTTAAAAAAGGCAAAATGCAAGGTAGCAAAGTCAGATTAGTACCAATTATTTTTAAATAACCATAACCATGCACTTTAACTTCTATAATACAGTATTTTCATTAACATTTTCCTACTTTTCTGCACCCAAATACTTACAGAACCTACTGGGAGAGAAAAGGACCTGCTCTTCCAGTGTCTAAGTGTTAATATTTTGGGAACCATTACAATTCTGAAGACAAACCTGTATTTTTATATGTATGCTAGCAGAATCCTAGAACTGTTTTCTCTGTATTTCATTTGATAATCTTTAAATATCTTTTCTACTTGACTTGGCCAGCCTTTAGGAGAGTTCAGTGACTCAGTGTTTTGGGGTGTCAGGAATATGTCTCAGAAATCATGGGGAAAAGTCTATTGTGTAATGCATGCACACTGCCTTTAATACTACTATTGTCTGTATAAACTGGAGTCTTGCTGCCATATTTACAGGTAGGTCTTGGCGTAATCCATTATCTCGTCAAGTGAAGTAAATTGTTTGTTTGTTTCAGTTCCTGTTTTCTCACACATCTGGAGAAGACAACTCGGCTATAATTTAAGGAGAAAAAAACCTCTGATACAATTATTGGAAAATCACCTTTTGTTCATTTTAACTGTAATAGCTCTGCTGAGGAAAGAAAAGTGACTAATCTAAGTAAAGGGCTGCTTAAGAATGAAGCAATACAAAAGCTCATCAACAACAGAATTTAACAATAGACCCCAGGGCAATTTCCAGGCTATTAGAACTGCCTGTGGAGACTGCCGAGCTGCAGTAGCAAGAAAAACATTTTTCACAGTTTGATGTGAAGTCTTGTGTTTTCCTGGCCTCCCTTCTTGCTTTAAGGACATACCCTGTAGTTATTAAAAGGCAATAAACAGTATATTTAGTGTGAATTTTAAAGCTAAATATATATAGTAGCAACACTAACAATCAAATAGTAATGCTACTAAAGTGAGTTTATTTCTCTAAGTTCATTTTTAGTAGATATTTGAATTTTAAACATGAATAGAAGTAAGACTGAGTTGAAGAAGGCTAAGATGGAAAAAAATGCTTATTATATGTAAGGGTCTTATTATGATTTGAAATTTTTGCAGACTGAAACAGTATTTAAGAACAAAAATCCCCCAAAACTGAACACACACACCCCCAACTGAGGCACTAACCTGAGACTGAAGAGTGATGATAGGACAATAGTAACACACTTCTACTTATTATGAAGAAAGCCATTCGAATTCCTTTTATGAAATGAAGCAAACAGATTCGTTTCTTCTCATGCATTCTAAAAAAATTGAGTTATGGTTATGCATCCTAAACACCCAGAGTTTTTTTGGGATTTTTGTTGATTTTTTTACCAGCACGCAAAGAAACTAACCAGATTTGATAGATGCTATGTTTAAAAATTGGCAAAGTAAGATTGGATTTCATGGTGTTTAATGCTTCTGAAGGTCTGTAGTGGAAATCGGTAGCATTCCTGTGACTAAATATAAAAAGCCCCAAGATTGCTGCAGCTTGAGTAGCATGGTGAGACTGATGGAAAAACTGTTTTATCACTGTGTTGAGTGGGGTTATCAGCCTGGAGTATCCGCAATCAGCAGAATTTTTAAGGCAGCATTGCCTATCTAAATTAGGGCAAAAATGGAATAAAGAATGTTCAACTGTATTTGTCTTACTGATTGAGAGAGTTGTCTCTTTTTCGTAAGCATGAATTACAGTGAGACCTTGCACAGAGGAGTCTGCATGAGACAGCAGTGGAGTTCTGCTGGTTTTCATTCTCTTCAGTTCTTGGATAGTTCTCAGAAAAAAACCTGAAACAGTAGACGTGCAATGCACTAACTCTATGTGCCAGTAAAAGCCCTGGCTGTAAACCACGGCTGATAATTTGTTAATGACACTGTCTCGTGCAGGTGATTCGAACTGAAACGTTGCAATGTGTGCACAGTGACAGCTCTCTGCTTATTTGTGCCGTATAATTTTGCCTGAATGTCCCAAGAATGCAGAACTCTGTATGTTCTGGCCTCCACTTTGATTTTCCTTATCAGATGAGTTCTGCTTTCAATTTAGAGAAAAAATAAGTTTTAAAATACCCTGCACCCTCAGAAACCTACAAGAAGGTAGTCCCTGTATTTCCTGAGCAGAGTGACAATTTTATGTAGGTTTGGCATGTAGGGAGTTAGGACAGCCTTACGACTAGGAGCTTTAACACATCTATCTTAGGATGCCTTCAAAAACCTGTTTAAGGGAGTAGCTACCAGCACTTGAATTCAGGTTATCTCAGGTCAGTTGAAAACTCTGTCTGCACTTGCTGCTTCTGTGTCTCCTTTTCCCCCACATCCTCCGAAGCTTTCAGCATAGAAAAATGTTACTAATGCCTTTTTTGTACTCATAATCTCCTGTCATGTTTCAGTACTCATAATGCACTAATACCAAAACAATGCAAGATCTTTACCCCTGCAAAATCTCTCTTACATTATTTTGTGTCCTTTCATTAGTGCTGTTTTGGGAATATTGAAGTGTGGCAAAACATACAAGAAAAACAGTGAAAATGCTTTAATAGCTATTGTCAGAAGGGGAGAGGCACTTGAAGAATAGCAGCACACCTAATCAAGAATACACTCTTCAAAACAGGACACCTGTGTTCTCTGGAGGGATGACTGAAAGGGAGAAAGTATCTTTGAATTTTCTAAATTCTTGCATTTCTGGGTGCTCTCTACCCATACTACAGCAGTAGCACAGCAGTGAATTTCCAGCCACTTCAGTCTGCCACCCCTTCTAACCCGGCCTATTTTTGGATCTTTGTGGATGGCTGCAGGACTCCGGGTGAACAGGCAGCAGTGCTGGACACCAACCTCTGTAATCACACTCTGCACACATGAAGAGACTTGACTACCTTCAGAAAAAATGGTTTGACCAGAGCCTTTTATACAAAAAGCAGGGAATAATTGACAGCTTGCCAGGCTGAATGGGCTCACTATATAAGATACTCGGTTCTACAGCTCTCAGCTTCTGATAAGCCCTACAAAAGAATTGAAGATTAAGGCTAAAAATCAGAAGCATGCACAGTAAATTTCTGTAGGTCAAACAAATAGGACAATTCAAACCGCTAAAAATACCTTGAAGGAATAGTACATCAACTTACTTAAGCAGAATTAAAAAACACACCCCAAATTGATATCTGTGATAGCAACTGCAATTAGCAGAAAAAGAAAAACAAGAGCTATTTTGACTAGAATAAAAAAGATTTCAAACTGCTTCAAAAAAATATCAGCGTGAGATGGAAGGCTCACATCCAATTCATGTGTATTATTAGCAGAAATGGTTCATTAGGCTGCCAGTGGGAATTGTATCAGAGAAACTCATTGGACTCTGTAAAACCTGTGGATAACAGGAAAGAACAGAATCAGATGGTAGAGTTTGAAAAATTATAGGAGAAGCAAAGAATTGTGTTATAGCTTTTACAATATCAGCATTTATAAAGCACTGTTTGTAAGTAATGCTTTTGAAAGGAAAATAAATTTCTTCAAGTCTGAAAGTCTTCCTGTTGTTTTCATAAGTAAGGAAAAATAAAGAAAAGCGTGAGTCAGGATATGAAGGATTTGATGATTTCATAGCAAAATCTACTACTCCACTTAGCTCTGTGGCTTGTACACAAATAACAGCAACATAAGGGAAAGCAGATTAGAGAGGCTGTTATAGACCTAGGTTGCACAGAATGATAGCTTCACTGAGACACCTTGTTAGAGGCTTTTAGACATTTTATGAAGATTAACTGAGTAAGAGCTTTTATAGGTGGTACTTTTTGTGTTATAATAGAAAACCTGATGTAAAAGGCTGTAATTCATATAACTGCTTCAGGTATCTATAATGTAGATGTCTGCAGCCAAGCCTGTTCTCTAAGCTGTCTTTACAATCGGTAGTTCCATGTTTCAGCCATTTCAGCTCAGGGTGGGATAAATCTCAGGTTGCTGGTTTTCTCCTTCAATTGTTAAGGAAGTCTGGATAAACATTAAATAGATATTTTCTACTAACTGTGAAGAACAAGGCAGCTGCTTTACCTCCTAAAATAAATCATCAGGTAACATAGAAGGAATCTTTAATGTTGCCTTTAGAAAAAATAAACCCTTTAATGATACTTAGTATGGTCATGGTCACCATACTCCTTCCAGAGACTAGCAGAAAAAAGTACTTCCGAGCACAACAGTTTTTGTTATCTAAAATGCTGTAGTTTTCCTTTAAAGAACGCAGAAACAGAACATGATTTCAGTCTTTACTGACACAGTGATACACAATAGTGGACATAGATTGGGGGGCTGAAACAGAAGGCACCTTTTACACTGCTTTTCTTTTATTTTCTTTAAATGGGAAAATGGGTCTGAGGAAGACTGGTATATAAAGCAGTTTTAGGACATCTCTCATAGTAAATCCTTCTACTCTACGTTGTAAATGCCTTGGATTTATACATTTTATACAAGTCTCTCATATCACACAGATACCATATTTTTATTGCATTGAGTTATGAAACATTTATAATAATTTTGATAGTGCTCAGTTTCACCATATAAAACCTGCATTTTGACCCAAATCACACTCTTTTCTTTAAATATCTCACTTTTATTTGATATAACTGTTATTTTTCTTCAGACTTTTGATTTAGGTTTCTGGATAGCTTTGAAATTTCTAGCATTTTCTCCACTGAAGTTTTTTCACATGCCGCATGCAGTTAAGTTACAGAGGATATTTCTCTTGAATTTTTAAAGGTATATCTCAGTTCCATGTTGTTGCAATCAGATTCAGATGGCTGCGATGTATTTCTTGTTGCTACACCTCTTCCTCTAGAAATAACATATTTAGTTTCATGTGCATTTGTCAAGTTATATAGAATCATGGAATAGTTTAGAGTTGGAAGGGACCTTTAAAGCTCACCCAGTCCAGCTCTTCTGGAATGAGTAGGGACATCTTCAACTAGATCAGGTTGCTCAGAACTCCACCCAGCCTGACCTTGAATGTTTCAAGGGATGGGGCACCTACCACCTCCCTGGACAACCTGTGCCAGTGTTTTACAATCCTCATAAAAAAAAAAAAAATCTTCCTTACATTTAGCCTCCTTTAGTTTAATACCATTGCCCCATGCCCTATTGCAACAGGTAATGTTAAAATGTCTGTTCCCATCTTTCTCATAGGCCCCCTTCAAGTCCTGCAAGATCATGATAAAGTCTCCCTGGAGCCTTCTCTTCTCCAGGCCCCGATTTTCTCAAGTCTTCCCCATAGGAGAGATATTCTGTCCCTCTGAACTTTTTTTGACCCTGTTCTGGACCAGTTCCAGCAGGCCCATGGCTTCCTTGTGCTGACGAGCCAGGAGCTGGATGCAGTGCTCCAGGTGGTTTACAGGAGCTGCAATACAAAATCCTTTGTAGAATTGGATGTGGTTGTTTTTATGCTAATGTCAGCCAATATTAAGCATATTTTAGCACAATAACCACATAAAAGTGCCTTTGTGTTAGTTATTACACAGGAACTTTTTGTCAAATGTACTTATTCAGATAGAGAGTCTTTGCTAAATGCTGCTGTATGGTAAGTACTCCTTCCATTTGGTAGCAGTTATTGACTGACTAACAAATTATAATAAATGATATGTACTTAGAATGATGAGTAGGTCTGCATACAGAACTGCATTGATATTCCATTTTCCCCCTTCTCATCCTTGACAAAACAAAATGTCAATAGGAAGAAATGCAAAAGGCAAATTTTGTTCCAAGTAGTTATAAATCCATTTTCCCCTCCGCCTCCCCCTTTTCTATTTTTCTGAATTGAACTGGCAGGGCAGAATTTTTATAGATTAAAAAGTGATTTGTCATCTTGAAATGAACCTTCAAGCTATAAAGAAAATTGCTATGGGATGATGTAATTGAGATCTGAAAAGATGAGAACAAACTCAAGAAGATAGGTAGGAATTAGATGGTCGGTGATCATTGGGGTGCCCAAAACAAAGCATTCTGAGCCAAAGGTGATGGGTTCTTTATAGCACAGGTAATAAATTTCTAGAATTTATTGTCTATGCTCTACGTAGTTTCAAAGACAGATTGGACAAGTTCAGGAGGAAGAAATCTATAGATTTAATGGATTACTAAATACTCAGAAACTACAGTTAGTTAAGGAATTGCATAATACGGTCTTTAACTAGCTAAACTCAATCCCACAACCTGTGTCATTAATGGAATATTAAAATAATTTTGATCTCATAAAGACCTGTAAGGGGTTTTTTGCTATGGGAGGAGATGAAGAGGAAGTACGCTTCTGCCTGTTTATTGAAACTGTAGGAATATCAGAATCCAGGATTATGTTGGGGCAAAACAGGTCAAACTAGTGTACAAGTTCAAAGAAATCAGTTGTCAGTGAAGACAGACAGCTTAAGCTTTCGTTTAAACTGTTCTGGAATGATCAGTGGGAAGAACACACACAGGTGATGTAACTGGTAAATATTTGCTCTCACTTAGACTCTATTTTACCTTGCTGATCCAAGACAATTAGTTAGCTTNTTGCCAAAAAAAAAAAAAATGGAAATGTTCTTTTTATTTAATGATTTACCTCTCAAAACAGTTGGGTACTTGGACATCAGCTAATTTTTATGGACAATTCTTTTACTTTCTGAAAAGCGCTTGCTCTTTGCAAACAAACAAAGGCCATGAAAAATACTCAAAATCAAAGCCAACAAATGCGAAGCCATGGAAATTGGTCTTTTCTTGAGATGAGACTGACAGAACTCATAAGCTCCGTTCATTTCAACAGGTACTAAATGTGAAGTTAAAATCAGGTTTTAATGTTAATATTACCTTGTTACTGATCTTCATAGTGGACTGGTCACAAAAATCTCTCTTCCCTTGAAAACTTAAAATTCTTTGTATTTACTTGCTACTCCCTCTCTTCTACCCGCAATACAGCAGTCTGTATGAATTGTCTGTTTTCTGTTCTATTTCTAAAAGGAAAGTGGTGTTCCTCTGATACAGATTTGCATATATTGTCTGAAGAATTGTTACTATTTTGTAAAAATATCCATATTTTATACCACAGCATTCATAAATGAAAGAAAAAGACCACTATTTACCTCCTGTAGTTGATGCATTGCCAACGGTATTGTTTTTATTTCTTTTTTTTTAATTTAAGGGCAACTTTTATGCCTTGCTCCAAAATAAGCTTTCCAACATGTGCATTTCCAACACGTGGCTGGGAGTGGGGTGCCACCTCCTACAATTGAGAGCGGCGCAGGATTTCTCCCAGACCGAAGCTGCCAGCGACGAGGGCTCTGGCTGCCCTTGGAGTGCCAAACGCTGCCCTTGGAGTGCCAAACGCCACCTCCAAACTGACATCAGCAAACTAGGGGGCTGAGTTTTGTTTCCCATGGAAAAGGGCCAGCATATCCTCCTGACAGCTCCATCTCCAGCCAAGGAAGAGATAAGACCTTTCTCAGCACAGGTCAGGTCAGGGAATAACTGGTCTATTATAAACTGGCAGGTAGATGTCTCTTCTTGTGCAGTTCAGAAGCGGGTCATTCTCATTCCAAGTTTTTTGCAAGAGAAGGATGAAATCTTAAGGGGAACAAAGTAGCTGTGTACCAGGGTGCTCTGATTGTATCACTTTTGTGACTGATCACATTAGCATTTGCTCTGATTATTAGGAACAACTGTATAATTTGAAATGCATGCCTCTGGAGTATCTGGATTAGTTTAATCAGTCATAGTATAATTTTTCATTTGCATTTTGAATCCCTTAATGCTGATCAGGGATTAGTCACTTTAAAAAAAAAAAATTATGCCTAATTTCAAAACATTTGAGAATGTTTGCTCTTAAATGCATGATGAGAGAAAAAAGGGCAATATTCTGTACTTAATTCACCATTTGGAAATAACTGACCGTAACATTCAGTAACAGATGCTTAGCAGCTATAATATAATATAGCTTCATTCTCTTCAGTCCACCCCAGCTGAGACACTGGCCCTTGTTAATGGACTATAAATGACTCTCAGGCAGTCACCATGCTGAAATGGCAGAAGGGAATACAATCATTCTCCTGAGCCTGTTAACGAGAGTTGTCTTTATGGAGATGCTCAGTGAACCTCTCTCTATTTCATTGTTTTACCAGCTTGATTTCCTAATCTGCCAGGATGTGATGTAACTTTATTAGCAGGAGTAGAAGAAAAATAATAAAAGAGTAAAGTAAAACATAGAGCTCTTTAAAAGCAGTAGTACCTCCAAAAGATGTAGATGCTGCATAGTTTATTTGAGGTTATTAGAGGCAAATCCACCACTATAAGGAAAGGGTATCCCAAAGATGATTGT
Source organism: Mohoua ochrocephala (assembly GCA_013398855.1). Lineage (NCBI taxonomy): Eukaryota > Metazoa > Chordata > Aves > Passeriformes > Acanthizidae > Mohoua > Mohoua ochrocephala. The sequence continues at coordinate 26,215 of VZTA01020237.1, forward strand.
GCTTAGGAGACCACACGGATACAACAAAGGGCATGTTGAAGCCTTAGGCCTCCTACCATGGCAGGATTCTGACAGGCTACAGACCATCATGTCTGAAACAGACTTTGGTGCAACTGAACGTGTGCTGCACTGCAGAATTTTTTGAGAAACTCTAAGTGTATAAAAGAAATCCTGAGACACAAAGTAAATGGCTACATTTAAAGCCTTTTCTTCTTAGGGTTAATTTTATTAATAAATTCGCTACAATAAGATTGCTCCTACAATGAAGTTTTGGGTTCTCTTCACTTGAAAAGTTAGAAGCAATTTAAAATCTAGTCTTTTTTATTCTTTCTGCCTTTTTCTTAATGGCACTATAATTGCTTGCATTTTAGTATGAATTGTAATACTTACTTCAGTTGTAGCTCCATGAGGAAGAATTTCCATACCTAACTCCAGGCTGCATATAGACCACGTAATTGTATCTGAAAGCAAGAGTTCAGTCTTTCTTATTTTTCACCATCTGAATAAAATCTCATGCATTTTTGTTAATTGTAGTATGTGTGCTCTGAACCATACAGATACATGACTGAAATTCAGTCCTTCATCTTGCTTTTATGTGTTCTTTGTAAAATTGCAGCTGTCTCCTCCTGTGAGACCTGTGGTATTCTCTTTAGTTCTAAAATTATAGATTTGCATGAGAAGAAATAAATTGTTACACTTTCTAGCTTCCATTTTAGACAAGAAGCACTTTTTGAAATTTTGAGCATTTACAAACCAACAAGTTACTGACTTGACATTAGCTTTTACTTAGTATATACAATGCACAGGATTTGGTTCCCGTCATAGGCCAGTTTACCTTAACAATGGGGTTACAGATTTATCAAGTGAATTGTTTGCCTTTTTCATCCCATTTTCACAGACACTGTTACCTTTGCAAGTTATCTTAAGCCCACGTGGGCATGGTAGCCAGTTCTACATTTCCAGTAAGACTGTGGTTCTCTTTATCTATCAGCATTTCAAGACTGATGCTTATTAGGGAAATTGGAGTGAGTTTAGAAAACTGCATAAAAAGTTACTTGGAGAATAAGGGAATAATTTATGAGAAAAAATTGAGTTAAATATGTGTGAAACACCTGAGTTTTTTCTAAAGGTCTATATATCTCTAACAGCAAAGAGGTTGTCAGTAGAATTATTAAGGGACTGTCAGTCACTTGACTAGAATAAGGAAAAGAAGCAGGTTTGGGGTTTTCGCAAGTATCTGAAAATCAGAGAGAAAATAACGGCACAAAAAATTAAATCTTTGGCCAGCACATGTGACCTTTAGCATGCTCCAAGATCACAGTCACAAAATTAAAAGTCTCTGAAGAATCACGTGATTTTGAGACTGTTTATCATTTCATTGTCTATCATGGTTGTTAAGACAGATTTTAAAATGGTTGGAATTATGAGTATGATGAGTTCAGGTGCTTGGAACGTTTGAACTGGATTTGAATCAAGTACTAGATAACAGGGAAAAGCATGAGAAAGCATTAGCAAAACTGAGATCGGTGTTTTGGCTTGGTTCTCTTTTTAGGTTTTGTTTGGTTTCATTTTTGTTAGGAACAAAACCGTAACAAGATTGTAAAAAGCCCCCAGCGATTTAGGAAAACTAAATTCAGAGGAATGGAACTGTGAAAAGAAATCTGTAGTGCCTGAATCTTCAGGTGTGTTACAGAGGACTTTTGTTCCACTGGGATGGAGCAAAAAATACTACTCTCTTGAGATAATTTCTGATGTCTTGTTCTCTTTGCCTTTTATCAGGAGACAGACCCCAGAAGAGGAATGTATAAAGATCCTTCTTTACAAAATGTTTCAGAAACTACATTAATTCATCTTGTTTCTGTGAACTGATATTGGAAAAAAACCCAAAATTACAATTGTGTTCACTATTTGAATCGCAATTTTCTATGCCTTAGGTGGTTGTTTCAAAAGCTGTTTCCCAATAGTACATTGTAATCAATTTAATGCATGTTAAAATCTCATTCTTTATTTGGGTACACTTATCAGTTAATGAAATTGCTGCTCATTGAAATTCAGCCATGAATTTAGCCATCTTCATCTGTAATCAAGCTGTAACAGTCTTGTTAAAATATTTCCTTAATACTAAAATATCCGACAAAAAATTAACATAAACAAAGATAATTGAACATGAGTGTTACAAAGTAGAAGTATTACAAACCTTGTGTCACACTTTTAAAAGTGATATTTGTGATATCTCTTTTTATGCTTATTATTCCAAGCATACATGCTCCCAGTTTAATCCCTGAATATTCATTTGTTCCTGTGACTTCTACTACATTTTATTTTTTCTTACAGTACACTGTTACTCACTAAGAAATAGTCAAGGTTCCCTTTTTATAATCATTGCTGTATGAAAGTGAGGGAACGTGAGAAAAAAAGCTTTAAAAATAAAAAAAGGCTTGTTTAATGAAAGAGCTGCATGCTAATAACTGCTTGATTAGGAATATGCATATATATTTATAAAATATATTACATATTCCTAAGAGATATGTGTATATATATATTTATATATATGCTTTTAAAACCTACTGAAGCAGAACTACTGAAATATGAAGTGATTTTTTGCACAATAAGTTTCGCTGTATGTTCTAGAATTTTCTTGGGATTTTATCCTGCGTCTTACGAGTTGTTAGAGACAGCAGTAACACGAGCACTAAAAGGTGCCCCCCAGCCTCTCAGGGTAGGTGGATGGCCGATTTCATGCGCTCTGTGCCTTGCCTGCTGCGGGGGTGCAGAGCCAGGGACAGCAGCCATGGCCAGGGCTCTGCCGTTGGGCTCCATGGCCAGTGACATCACAGAGGGCAAGCCATGGAACGCTGTCACCGGGCACCCCAGGAACACCGGGCCGGTACCGTTGCCAGCTCAGTGCGTCTCGAGGCAGCGGTGAGTGCGGCAGGCGGGAGGAAGGCTCTGCTGGGCAAGGGCTGGGGCAGAAGGACCAGCTGCCATGGTGGGGGGTTGGGGCTGGGGTGAGGGTGCAGGGACTGCGGGCCCACCTAGGGCAGAGTAGGTGCCACCCCAGGGCTGCAGGGATGTGGCCTCATTCCTGCAGTGCTCACTGACCTGCCCCTCGAGCTCCCTCTCCCACCCACTCCCAGGGCCCTGCATGTCCTGCCCCACTACTCCAGGAGCCATCTCCCACCCAGCCCTGCTGAGCCCCTTCTGTCCCTCCTCCTCTAGACCATGGGCGGAACTTTCACCCAAATCCTGGTGGTGCTGGGCATCATCCAGTTTGCACTGCGGGCGGATGACCAGACTCTGGAGGTCACCGAGGAGCTCCTGCAGCAGCACGAGGAGCAGCGGCGCCAGGAGATGGCCTGGCTGCAGGAGATGGAGCAGAGGAGCCAGGAGTTGCCCAGAAACACCCCAGAGGAGCCCACTGCTCTCAGCCTGCCACCCTGGTGGTTCTGGGCCTCAGCGGAGATGCTCCTCATGCTCTTTGGCTTCTACTGGCTGCCCAGGCACGGCAGCTCTGGCTATGACGGCTCAGCCTGTGGAGAAACTCCAGCAGAGCCTAGAATGAAGAGGAGGAGGAGGAGGAGGAGGAGGAAGAGGATGCGTGGCATAGCAGACTACGGTGACGAGCTGGATCAAATCAGGTCTCCGGATCAGCGTCTTGAGTGGAAGGACATGCAGAATTTAGAGGAGGAGGAGATGAAAGGCATGATCAATGCATCTGCCAAGCCCTTCCCACAAAAGACTTTTGGACAGAGCTGCAGCCAGGGAATAGAGTAGTATTCATTCTTAGACTGTATGTTTTTACCTTTCCAAAACCAGATTGTATTTAAGACGTTTAAGAAGTTTTCATTTTAAGTATAGAATATAAGATTGTTAGTAAAATTGTTCATAAATAGGAAGTAGAACTTAGAGCTATTAAAGTAGCAAAAGTAATGCTAACTAAATGTGCACAGGGCTGCAGCCAGGGAATAGAGTAGTATTCATTCTTAGACTGTATGTTTTTACCTTTCCAAAACCAGATTGTATTTAAGACGTTTAAGAAGTTTTCATTTTAAGTATAGAATATAAGATTGTTAGTAAAATTGTTCATAAATAGGAAGTAGAACTTAGAGCTATTAAAGTAGCAAAAGTAATGCTAACTAAATATGATATCCATTAAAAGTCTTGTTCTTTGTAATGTCCATATTACTTTGCTCAATTAAACCCTTGTTTTGGTGCAATGTTTGCAAGCTGTACTTTTCAAAGATGTTAGAATCCGTAAATAAATAAATTTCCCTTGTTTCAAAAGTGAAATACGTGATGGAATTTTTTCCAATACCCAAATAGTGTAAGACACTTTTGTAGGAAACAAATTAAGAAATAAAATTCATTTCTTGCACCGTCAACCAGTTTATTTGAAGGTTCTTTAGAAGTAACATACAGAGCACATTTTCACAGAGCTACATCTCATGAAATGAATTTATTGTGCTCTTTAAGGCCCTGAGGCTGCGCTCTCCCACCTTTCCCTTGTTGTGCCAGCAGAGCTGGAGCAGCAGAAGGCACACACTTCTCTCGCTTCTCTCTGAGAGGGGCTTCTTTTGGACAGGTTTTGAGTGGTAACAGCAGCAACCCGAGAAGCTGCATTTCCCAATCCGAAGTGTTTCAGGGTGAATTTCACAAGGCCTGCGGGCAGCGTGGGGCCATAGCCGGCTGGGGCCGTTTTCAGTGCTCGGAGAGACCGTTTCTTCCCCCCTGAACAGCTCAGGAACGGCCGTACCGCCAGCACTGGAGCGAGCGCGTGGCTGAAGGAGGCAGCGAGGGGCAGCTCTGACCCCGCACAGAGTCACTGCCACGGGCACCGAGGGGATGCAGGGAGGCTCGCACCGAGGGGCCGCAGCTCCCGGGCCGTGCCAGCAATTCCCACCTGCCGCCAGAGCTGCTTCACAAGCTCCTGCCTTCCTGGTTTTGTGTTCCAGGGAAAGGTTGAGCCCAGTGGGGGTCGTGCGCCATTTTCCCTCTGTCTCCCCACACACACGGGGGGCGCCATCTTGGGGAGGGGTTTTGCTGCCAGTTTTTGTTCCTCCCTGATCCTGACGAGTCCCACATATTTCAGAAGCTTTATAACTACTTATTATCAGTTATTTCTTGCTTGTTGCTGTTCCATTTTAATTTTTTTTAGTTAACTGTTATTTTTCACTTATATCTACTCGCATTCGTCTCTCCCTACTGGTGAAAAGGGAGTGGATAAAACTAAAAGGGGATCTAACTTATTTTGGAGTGTCCGCCTCTTAAATTGTCTTAAACCAAGTAAGTAGATGAAATAATTTCTTTTTTTTCCCAAGCCCTAGAGTGAAGTCACAGAGTGCTAATATTGAAATGAATGTCTGCTGCTAGCACTAGACACGGCTTTGGACTTGATGCTATAAAATTCTGAGCATCTGACCCTGCAGTGCTATGAACATGAATTTCAGGTTATAAATAAATATTACAGTATTCCTAAGTATTCATGCCAATCATGAGCAGGACTTTTGGATCAGATTCAGGTTGCACAAAAAACATTTGCAGCTTCGGATGGATTTTGGTTAGGACCATATGCTGATTTGGCTGGTGAGACATGCAAATTGATGAGTTTGGAGCAGAATTTTTCATAGCCTTTTTCATTACGGGTAGAGACTAGATCTTCTTGTATAATGTTTTAGGAGGATTGAAGCAAACTTTTTTTACTTTTATGATTGTTTCTCTGTTTTTCTGTACAATATTATACACAACTTCTCCTTTATATGTTAAAAACATTGTGTTCTTCCCATCTCTTTTTTATTTCCTAAGAATAAGTTAAACAACGGGAACAGCACAAAACTCTTGCAGCTAACAGCTATGACTATATCCTTTCATCAGTAAGGGTGAAAGCCAATCATATGTAGCAGATGAGATTAATCCACTGGATTAACAGCCAGCTCAAGGGAAAACACAAGGTATTATTAAGTATTCACCAAGTTCCTTTTATGGTCGTCAGACTGACCTTAAAAATGTTAACTGTAGAAATGTATGTGTTCTGAAGCATATAAAGATATTTGGACAGTTCCAGACAGGGATTAACATGCATTTTTTAGGAGCATGAGAAACAGCCTGAATACACCACTGACTAATTAATGGAAAGGTAAGGTCACACTCAGGGGCTATGAACGAAGCCCTTCCTTCCAGTGGGTGCTGTCTGCTCCGTTTCTGAACCAACAGAAACTCCCCTTTTTGAAGAAAACTGACATTTGCTACACATAACCTGTGTCCTCCTCATACTGCTGCAGAACACGGACGGAGCATTAGGACATCTGCTCCTGTTACCTTTCAACAAGGCAGAAGTGTCATATTCTGTGAGTTTAACTCATCTCATGTTGGGACTAAATATTATCTTGGCAACATACTGATCCACTTAAAAAAAAGTAAACTAAAGTAAGACACTATTTCATAATATTGTAGCTAATGACATTTCATCTATTCTGTATGTTTCTGCATTTAATTTTTCAGTTACAGATGCAACTTAGTTTGCTGTGGTGGGGGTAGGAAGTATCATTTTAAAACTAGGATCATATTTCTGAAGAACAGAGCTCTTACTTACTTGTCCATCTGCCTTATGTGGTGCTGAATTAGTCATTCTGTCAATATTCCATTTCCAGGGTTTCTTGTCCTTGTTCAGATTATTCTTTGGAGCAAAAATTGAAAAAACTTAATAATTAGCTTTAAAAACTTTTAAGTAACTATTTAAACCGGTGACAAACTCCCTGGGATTTTTTCCAGTCATGACAAAATGTTATCTTTGGAGATAAGTATGTAAAATGTTCCAACAGAATATATGCATATGTGTGTGTGTGTATGCTGCATTTTTACATGTATTAGGGAATTAGCAGCCACAGTACTGGGAATGTTTATAGAGAGCCAATAAATGAGGCCAATTTCAAAGCAACATTTTGTTACATTGATATCCAGTAACAATACAATACACATGGCCAGTGGTTAGTTCTTGATTGCTGTCAATCGTTATCAACACGTGTTCAGAGTATGACTCCTTAACTTCCCTATAAAATACCAGTGTAAGAAAGCCCGTGGCCCGATCCCATATGGTCAGCACTGACAGTCCTCTGTGGTCTCACCTGCAGAAATCAGGCTGGTCAGAGGTGAAGGCTCTTCAGCAAGAAAAGCTGGAACTGAAGGAGGCTGTTTTCCCCCCCTACAGCTGTTCCTCTGTCCTTAGTGCTTTATGCTCCGCACAGCATCTTGTCATAGTTCTTTTTACTTTGTTGTCTTGGAATTCTGGCTTTTGCCAGGCAAATTTCCTGCTTATTCTGCAGGGTCACTTTGGTTGTATGAGACACTTTCTGCTTTTCCTGCAGGATAAATTTGGTTTCCCTGGACATCTTTCCGGCTTGCTCTACATGCTTTGTCTTTTGTGCAGATTTTACTGCTTGGAGATGTTTTCCTCTACACCATTTGTGCAGTCGTACCATAAATCTCTGTATCCCCATTTTGCAGTACATGTCTACATACATATACATGTGTATATATATATATATTTTTTTTTTTAGCTGTGTTATGTGAATGGTTGTTTGCTTGGTATTGTTATTCCTATTGTTACTGTGTTATGAGATCCTTATTCACTCCCAGTGGTTAGGTTGTTTTAGTTTTCTGAGGTCTAGGTTGAAAACAAACAAGTATTATTTATATTTTAGTCTTGTTTTGTTCTAGGCACTCATCAGGCCTCTGCCTGAAGTCTGAAAATTCTGAAAAGTCTGCTTTTAGTTTCTTCCACGTTTAGTTAATCTTTATATTTTGTTATTTGATACTTAATGGACAAAAAAAATGTTACATCCTTTTTTGTCTTACTGCTCAGTTAGGATGTCCTTATTTCTTGTCTCTCTTACCTTTCTGTGTTTTGCCCCACCCACACTGTGCCTAAAAGCATCCCTTCAGTGTCTGGATTGTGTAGATTCTAACTGGAATCAGGGCGATTTTCCCCCAGTAGTGCTTTGGAATTAAGCCCCCAGTCCTTTTATTTGGCTTACATCACCTCATTTATTTAGGCAGAGTTCTCTGCTCAAGAGTCTTTAAACTGTAATGAGGGCCAGCTTGTGCCAAAGCTGTATTTCAACAGTTAAACTGAGTATGCATGTAGGTATGTAGGTGTGTGTACATGTATGCAAACAGGTCGTTCATCATGACCTACATGTACACACGCCTATATTTACAAACACTGCACAAATCCCACTGCTCCAGAACTGGCTCCTAGTGCTTCCCTGTCACCATAATTCTGTTGCATCAAGTGCCATATCCTTTTCCTCCACAGAGTTTAGATCACCTGCATATTTGATCAAGGCACAATACAGCTCTTTCCAGTCTTCATAAATATTAATTATGTTAATGAAATATTAAATCAAATAGTAAATCATAATTAAAATTAAAATATTAAATATTTATTGAAGGAGATCTAGTGTTGGTGACTCAGAGCACATATCCAGACATTACCTCCTAGTTAATGTTGCGCCATTTATAATTGTTATGGTAATGGTCCAGCAGCCAATTATGTGTTTCAGACTGCTATATTCATGTTCAAGTCACACCATTCTTTCTCCTTGAAAGAGATTTACTGAGCTATACTGAAACCACTGATAACATTTCTGCAGCAAATTTCTGGTTTGGAGAATGACGATTATAGCACAAGACCTGAGAATTACTCTGCTCAAAGCTCAGCTTACTCCCCAATTCAAAGGCTGCTGGCCCTGGAACTTGGTCTTTGAGTAGTTTAGAACATAATGAAGAAATGTTATACCTCAAACCTTATCATCACTGGGAAGGGAAAAAAAACCCCACGTGATTATGCACTTTCCTGATTATACTTTCTACTCTTGGAATTCTCACAATGCAAGAGACAATTTGTGCTGGACATTCATCATTTTACTTGACTAGTGGATATTATCTGAGCTTACAGCTCTTACTCTAAACTGTATTTAGTGTTGTAAAAAGGACTGATGGTCTTTGTTTCCTACTGAAAAAATCCTGAAGGGGTATCACCTGGCCTTGTATGTTCAGTTAAATTGCCAGTATCCTTACAATTCTGTTTTCTTATTAAATCAGCATCAAAGCTAAACTTCTAGTATGGATTAACATGAATTTAAAATACAATTTCACAAGTTTTAAAAAACTGGTGAAATGCTACAGCTAGCAGCATTCTTTGCATTTGCTGCATGTTTTCTGTAACAGTATTTTCTGTCTCTTTTCTGTGAAATGTTGACTGGTGGAGGAATTTGAGCTGTAAACAAGCAGAGGTAGAAGAAATTCTGGTTTCCAAATTGTTTCCAACTTCCAGCCTTCCACCCTCTCATAACTGTGAGTCTGTTTTTTCTGCAGGGATGTTTTGTTCATCATTTCAGGGAGGAAAAATAGCTGCTAATTGGGAGATGGGAGAGTATTCAATACTCTACAGATTTTGATCTTCCTCACCTTGATTTCATGACACAGGAAGGTTCTATTAGGAAGATTGGCTCCGATAGGACAGCTGCTGTTGGATCAAGGGAAGTGACCCTTCCCCTCTGCTCGGCACTGGTGGGAGCACATCTGGAGTTCTGTGTCCTAGTTCTGGGGTCAGTGGTACAAGGCAGGCATGGACATATGGACTGACTCTGGCAAAGGGACTCAAGGTTATTAAGGGATTGGAGCACCTCACACGAGAGGAGAGGCGCTGGAAAAGAGAAGGCTTGGGGAAATGTTATCAATACGTACGAACACTTGACGGGACAATAGAAGGATGAAGATATGTGAGAGGAGGAGAGGCAGCAGGCAAAACTGAAAAAAACACATTCTTTTTAAGCAGAAGGAAAAAAGAAAAAAACAACGGTGAGGTTGATCAAACAGTGGACTCTGTGTAGAGAGGTGGCAGAGTCTCCATCCTTGGAGATATTCAAACCCCAAATGGACGCTGCATCCTCCTCTGGCTGACCCTGCTTTGAGCTGGAGGTTTGGACTGGATGGTCTCCAGGAAACCCTTCCAAACTCAACTATTCTGTGGTTATGTGTTTCATACCACCTGTGGCACTGGAGTTGGTATTTTTATTGCAAAATTGACATTAATTTACATTAGAACACGTAAATGATGGTAGGATAGGAAAAAGTCAGGTTATTAATGCTTGTGCTGTTTACTTTTTCTCTATTTATGCTGTTTATTTTGAAGTGTTATAATTTTCACATAATTAACAGATTTTCAAATATTCAAGAAACCTGTCTTAGATTATTTTCACTAAATCACCATTCTGAAGAAAAGTGTAAAGAACTCACACAGTTCCAGCATTAGAAACATAGCGTCTGACAAGAAATTCTGCCTCTTGTCTTTTTCTTCTGAGTTTTACGTGATAAAGTGCACCTGAAACCTAGAAATCCAGCATTTCTGAAACCATTTATTCTTCATGGGACATCACAGGCACATTCGAACAAAGCCCTTGATGAAACAGGCAGAATACTGAGTATGCAATAAATAAATGTGAGCTCTTTATTGGTGAAATAATACCAAAAGATATTTGAATATCCTATCCTGAGACCTCAATTTCCAAAATAAAATATCTCTTAGAAGAAATAGGAAAAGTCTGCCTGCTTTCTTTTTTTTTTCCTATTAGTGTTCATAGGACCTGATTTTATTCGTTTTTATTTCTGGCCTCATTTTTTGTCCCCATGTGAAGATTCTATTCCACTTGAAATCAAGGAGGCTCAGATTATAATCATCGCCCTAGCGCAGATACCTATTTGAAATAGCTGATCTTACAAAAAATGAGGCTAGAAAGAATCAAAACATGTAAGTTCTGTTAATTTTTAAATTATGCATTTGTAATGTATCTGCTGTCACCATGTTTTGCCAGATAATTTTGTATAGCCTAATATTTCCTGAAAAGCTTGCTTGTTGTTTCTGCTGTTCTTCTTAAATGTAGCAATTTAGAACTAAAAATAATTACCCCCTTAAATTATGTCAAGTATTTGCTTTTCACCAATTGTGCTGTAAATGTTTTTAAACCCACTGTGGGATTAAATAAGAAAGAAAGATGGTGAAATACTCACACTGCGCATAATACATGTGCCACCTACTGTTGGACATTTTGATTCATATTAGAACTATATTTATTAATCTAGTATAGGTATTATTTATAAATATTTGTGTTGAAACACATGAGGCTAAAGAGAATACTCCCTGCATTTGCAGTAAAGCAGTCAGGCTTTCCATCTGTTTCTATGGGGAAACTACATTTAAAATATTCAAATATACATTCTAAACATTTTGTAAAAAAACCCCCAACCAACAAACAAGTGCTAGGTAGCAAAAAGAGATATTAATCTGTGTTTAAATTAAAAGAAAGATAAGCAGTAGCCCATTATTAGACATTTTCATTTAGCAAAGGAGCCTTGGTTATCAGTAGCCAGTCAGTGTGTGGCAGCTGCAGAGCAGGCAGTGCTGGGTGAGAATTTTCACTGCTCTGCCTCTTGCAGCTGTGGCACAGATTCCTCTGGAATGTGCATGGCACAGCTATTTAACCTGCTCTGGGCTGAACTAATGGATAAGAACAAAGCCATTGCTGCCATTAATATTTGCATGCCAGAATCGAACCTACTGGGCTTTCTAGAATGTAACTGACAGAAAATGTGCTCCTCCCTTCCCAAACAGCACATAAATAAACATAAAAAACCCAGCGTTTGTATTTCTCCTGTTCTGCATTTCCATAATTTAGGGGAAAATTCCTTATGCGAAAAGGAACCTGCTTGACATGTTTTCACTCTATCAATATTAATGTTTTCCAGAGGTGACTAGATAAATCAGTAGAGATTGTTTCTCTCTGGCAAAAGAGGCCATAAAAGTAAATGACTGCGAGGAGAACGAAGTGGAGTAAAATGTCAAGATTTATGCAGAGGTGTGGGGAAATCAAGGTTGTTTCTTCATCTCTTAATTTGTAGTCCATTTTGACATGCATTCAGGATTGTGGTTTTTTTCTTCATATCCTGAAGAAATCCCAAAATGGGTGATTGAATGATAGACAGCAGTAATTTTGGTAACATGTCTTGCTGTCCCGGATGGTACCAGAGAAACTGCTAATTAAATGGAAGGCTCTTTACTGAGCCCAGTTCTGAAGTGTCCTGTGCTCTTCATGCTTCATCATGATGCTACAATGTCTGTCCAGCTTAAGGAAATGATGCACCTGACAGTGACTTATTAAATCTCATGTTTATAAATCACAAAACATTCTCAGCTATTTAATATCTACTTTAAAATGTCTAAGAGTTCTGTCTTTCTTTTCTATGTGTTTCTATTCACAGCATTTTTTTGGCAAGACTCCCAGGATTTTTTGAAACTGATAAGCATTTTTAGGTTTTATAATAGGTACTGAAAATAAGTTCGTACACATGAAAGTTTGACAAAGAGGCAATAGGGAAAAATAAATGTACCTATATCTGCCATGTTTTGTATTTTCTCTATCACAATATTCTACCAGAGGGCCAATGGGGAAAAAATGTAAAACTGTGGATGCTGTTGTGCTTAGCTAATACAAAAATTTCTATGAAAAATAAGGTGGCTTTAACTCACGGACATTAGAGGAATCAGCATGAAGTGGCAGTGTTGTTGCCATGTACACATGGTATGTTTCTGCTGTGGAGATTTCAGAATTTCAGACAATGAGGTCAGTGGCTACCTGACCTGAACTTCCACAACAGTATTAGAGAGGAAATTGGTTCTAGTATATAATTTCCTGGAACATCCTCAGGGAGTACACAGTTATGATTACTCAGTGGCTTTAAATCAATGCAGTGGCTGGAACAATATTTATAATATTTGGCAGCTTAAAAACATTTTCAAAGGTGAAATGATGGATAGCATTTTGGCCAATGACTCCATTCAGTTTGTACTGTGGTCAAAACTGGCACTGCAAGGTTGGGTTGTCTGTGTAGCACAGCCCCTGCCAAATGGCAGAGTGCAGATACAACAGCAAGGAAGGAGAAGGATTATTTTGCTAATTCAGAGATAGGTAACTGCTTCTATTAACTTTAATTTTTAAGGGGTTTGCCTCTGAACAATTGAATAAAGTTGATAAAATTCGGTTGAGTAACTGAAAGCAGAGTAGGTCATGCTTCATAGGAATCATATAAGAGATCAGGTAGAAAAACATTCTTGAGTGGATTGGCATACAGTGTGCAGTTAATATCCTCTCGAACTGTTGGGAACTCAGAAGAGTGACTAACTGCAGACCTGGCAGTCTATCCAGTTGCTAAGAATGAAAAGCAAAACCTCTGTTCATTCCCAAATTTTACTGCACTTATGTCTCTGTAATAATTCTGGGCTCTATCCCACGGTCTGTGCGGACTTTCTGTAAGGTCAAACCCTAAAACTACTCCAGAACATTTGCGTGCAATTTTTAGGTGGCAGTCAGCAAATTTCATTTGAACAATGGGAAAGAAAATGCTCCCTTGGGTAAAGGAACATAAAAATGTGATTCTGAAGCTCCTTCAAACTGTTGCTTCACTAAAATATTGACTACAAATATGATTGAGTTTGACTTGGAAGAGTATTTATTTCAGTAAGCTGTGGCAATAACTCCGCTATTTTCCACATTTCTCTTCTTTGGTGGCAATGCTGTTGTTTTCAGGAGAAAATTTACTTCCCTTAGTTACAATCCAAATTTTTTCCACTTTATAAGGTTAAAAAAAAGGTGGGTTAAGCTTACAAAAATATATGAGCCTCAAATGTAGCCTTTTGAGCTCTTTCATTCAGTTGCATTATACTAAGGAAACATATTTTTATCTCTTACTAGCAGTTCTCTAAAAAGGCTGATATGGCAGTATGCAGATTAAAGAGAAAATTTAAAAATCCAGGTAGTATGGTATTGTGTGCAGCAAAACTAAGTTTGAGTGAAATTCTCTTTCAGTTCCTTCAGCTGTATCCTCAGCAGCACAGCTCTACTGATGGCATTTCTTTAATTTCCCATGGATATTTCTTGTCCTGCAGGAGTTCCTCTGACTCCTTATTTTTTCGTGTATGGATGCATCTGGTGTGAAAGTCCTGTCGGGTTAGGCAAGGCAGGCGAGAACTCTCTCTGGTCCATGCTATTGTAGCTCAGATTTCAAATTTTAACAGTAAATTTGAATCTCTTTTCCTGTGTACCTCCCCCTGTCCCTTCCTTGGAGTTCACTCACACTTTTGAATAAAAGATTAAGCCTTTAAGTTCAGCTGCTCCGGTGAAGTCTGTTAGCACTTACTCCTAAAACGCATTTTACAGTTGCCATAAAGAATCCTACACAGAGCTTCAGAAATGTCTGAAAGGTCTCTCACTGTTAGTCAGTAATGTGCTGCCAGCAACTCCTGGCATGTGTTCCATGTGCTCTTCTTACATAACCAACTGGGAGCTTTTTAATCAATCAGGATCTGATAAAAACCAAACTCTTTTGTGTGAAGAAAGAATGGCTGAGGATACAAATGATAACAAAGTCTACATTAAAAAAACCAGATTTTTAAATTTCCGCTTCAACCTTACAGTGAGTAGAAAAAGTGGACATTAAAAAATGCACTTCAAAATGCAGTTCAGTTATATTATGACATCCTTTCAATAGCTTTACATAAACCTCCTTCCTAATTGTGGTATTTTAAAGATTTTTGAGGTATTTGTTATGCATGCCAAGATGGTAGGGAGCATCTGGGTTGGAGGAAATATTATTGAGGAAAATAATCTAATGAACAGACAAGTTATGAAGTCCATCTGTGCACAGACCATGCATCCATATAATCTCTCACCTCAGAAGACACAAAATGTATGTTTTATCATCACATATATTGCAAAATCCTGACAGTTCATTTTTTATATTGCACCAAACTTGTATATTCCTTATTGGATGTCTCATATTAACTGATGGATAGGAACAGACCTTGAGTCAATTCCAAGCATCTTTTCACAACATCTTTAAGAATAAGTGTTTTGTTGGATTTGGAGCCAGATTATGTAATTGTTAAGAGAGGCTCTTAAATTTTCACACGGTAGAGAGAGAATTTGAAAAGAAAATGGGAAAACTTTTTTTCTCTTTCATTTATAGACATAGCAGTTGAGACTGGAGAGAAACAGTTCCTAAAGAACATCACTGCATCAAACAATCTGTAAGTGCAAAATAGAAGCAGTATGAGAAAGGGCAAGTCTGATGACAGATTGAGAGTCTTGTTTTATAAAATAGCTGCAGAGGGCTTGAGAGCTTTAGAGAGTGCCAGTGAGGGGGCAGAAGAGAAGTGTGTGCACATCTTAGAGGGAAATTACTGAGCTTTAATCTCAAACATATTAACCTCAAGTCTTCATTGTGAGGTAGTTTGGTCTTGGTTTTTGGAAGTATTGAACTCTCTCATGTTTGTGTAAACAGAAGAAATAGTGTAAAGGTGAGGGGGAGAGGAAACAGTTATATGAGTTTTACAGGCATAAAATGCAGATACCTGTGAATTGCAATACTTTTTAAAGAAATAGGTCTTGAGAAGATCACTGCTGCAAAATCATTAGTATGCTCTTCCAAGGAGTTTAGGAAGAGCATGGCTATCCTGTCAATCTCTGAAGCACACGAAATGAATAGCACTATTTACACGCTTAACTGGGACCTAAACCAGTGCCCAGCTGTTCTACCAATGAAAATTCTGTGAGGTCCAGTTGTTGTGTCGGTCCAGCTTCAGAGAGTGGAAGCAGGGGACTCTTCAGGGCACAGATTTATCCAATGGGGAGCACAGGTAGAGTGTTCCCTGTCTTTACCACATTGCACTGACACCCATCTCCTTCAGCCAGGCTTGTGCTGCACCCAGACCAAAGCAGGAGTGCCTGAGCTGTGTGAAGGGGTGCTGTACCCAAACAAACTTCACACTTGATTCCAGAGGAAGGGAATATTAAATGGAAACACAAAGAGGGTATTACACCTTTTACATGACATTTGCAAGATGAGTACTGGAGTTATAGGCTACCCTATTTAAGAAGGCTGAGATTTTATTTAAAAAACTAGAAAGATGGCTAACAGAGAAGCTCAAAGTTAAGCTGTGACTCAGTCATGGAGCACCGGTCATGTTCACTGAGGAATGATTTTTATTTTAGTAGGCAGCTCTTCAATCTGTTGGATGCAACAGAAGCCAGTCTCTGGAAGCTGAGAGTACAAGTAAGCAAGGTGCAAATTTTAACCAGGTAGTCAACTACTGAACAGCACACCCACAGAGGTGGTAGGTGCTCTCTTGCAGTCACTTAAAACCAAGGTTGAATGCCTTTGAGATACAGTGTAAGTCAAAAACTGTGGACTTGATGCAGAAGTTGCTGGTGAGAGTTAGAGGCGGTCAGACCATGTGGCAATTGTCCCTTTTCATCTGAAATTCCCTGAGCTGGAGGCACATCTTAATACTAACTGCTAGACTGTTTCTCCAGGTGTCAAGAAATGTTCATCCAGTCTAGAAAAACATTCTGAAAGGCTGTTGCTCAAATGTGATCTGTTTGTATTTAAGCAAAATACAATTTGGGGGATCAAGCACTATCTAGACATCATAATGAGGATGTGATCCTGTCGTATGGCTTAGCACACACAGTAAAATACTGTGGTTTTAAGAGTTGTTCAGGAGGAACTGAAAGGAATTTTAAAGCAATCTTTGAGATTTTTTCATACAGCTCCAGAATTAATTAAGAAGGTATTGTTAATGACCACAGGTACTAGTCGTGTCTGAAGGAAGTAAAAAATGGTAGTCTGCAGAATAAACATGATGCCATTCGTAGGTTCTTTTTAATCAAAATACTCAGACCGAGAAAATTAATCAATAGACGTGATGAGCAAATATTTAACCTTTAGGTTTGGTTTGTGTTCACGTTCCAAACAAATATAGTTGGAGATGCCTAAACATTTTTAAGTGTTGAACACATGTTTACAAAGTAATTATATTTAACATTGGGAAATTCACAAAACACTTTCTACATCACTTTCTACATGTGTTATGTGCCCTTTTATATTAATGTTTTCTAAATGTCATGTTGAATAGTATATTAAATTCCAGCTTCTTTCTAAGGTGCCGGAAGTGGTAGCTTTACAAGATACTTTTCTCAGCTGTAATAACGTCTTGCATTTAAATACATTGTTGGTATTTCCATATATCCTATTAACCTTGCATTTTCCAGTAAACCAACAGATTAAGGTTTTAATAAACCACATGATTAAGCAAGGTTTTTACTGCAGCTATCCCGTTGCATTTCAAATTGTCAGTTTGTTGTTACTGTGATTTCCCCTCTATACAGGATTACCTTTGTTCAACAGGAATCGTGCAAGTCAGTGATTAACAAGAGATTGGCTAACATAGTTCACTGCATTATGCAATTTTGATATTGCACCTCATTTCACCAATGGGAAAAAAAAAACAACTGAAAGTTTCTAAAAGCCACTTTTTCATCTAAACTCTCCATAGGGCCTCGGTGCTTGGAGCCCTTTCACCTGGGCAGGCTGTTTTGGCTCCCTGTCCTAGTGAGTGTGGCTGGTGCCTCCAGGGCTGCTGGACATCCCTGTGGAAGTGGAATTCCCAGGCTGTGGGCGAGGCCTCCGCAGGCAGCCAGACTGGGAATGGGCTGGGAATGGGGAGCACCAGCCGGGCTGTTCTCCTCGCTGCCATTCGGGAGCCACGCAGAGATGTCTGGTCCTGCATGTCCTCCCTCCGCTTCGGGGCTGCACGGGGAAGGACACCTGCGCTCACCTGCGCTCCCTCAACAGGGGGAACAGCTGCTTCCCGCGGTGGGTGGCAGAGCCCTGGAGCAACTGCCCAGGGAGGCCGAGGAGTCTCCCTCTCCGGAACCATCCCAAACCCACCTGGGCGCGTTCCTGTGCCGCCTGCGCCAGGTGACCCTGCCTTGGCAGCGGTGGGACCGGGTGATCTCCAGAGCTCCTTCCAACCCGAACCATTCTGTGACTCTGTGAAACACGATGCTGAGCCCTCCGACCCGGAGCACGGCTGCGGGAGAGCGGATTTGTGTAAAAACCAACAAATAAATGGATTTCACTTTGTAACCGTCCCATTTAGCAAACGATACGATTTGTTACACGCTCCCTCTCCAATGTCGGAGCACTCGTTCACAGCTCATAGCCCGCGCCCATTGCCAGTGCCAGCCTGACACCTGCCGGCGGCTGAGCGGCCTCCGGGGGACTGAAGGGGAACCGGCCCGGGCTCGGTGTTTGCAAGGAGACCGGAACCGAGAAGCCCCGGGAGCGGCGGGAGGGATTCGGGAGCGGCGAGAGCGAAGCGGGAGCGGTGGCGGCGATTCGGGGCCGGGCCCGGGCCGGGGGCAGCGCGGCC
>VZTA01020237.1:44965-90850 GCA_013398855.1 Mohoua ochrocephala
GCGGCCTGCGGGCCCCCTGGAGCCCGGCCCGGCCTCCCCGGCCGGGGCTCGCCATGGGGTCACCCCGCGGGGCCGTCCGGCTCCGCCGCCCTCGGGAAACGCCTCTGGCCTCCGAGCACCCCGGTTGCACCACCGGCCCAGCGGGCGAGGTGCCGGGGACGGGCTGGCAGGCGAGCCTAAGAGACTAAGCAAAATAAGACGAAACAACGCAGCTCTAGGGCTGTCGCAGCTGTTAACCATGGCATTTTCCACCTAATAGGTAACACGGATATTGACTTAGTTCACATAAAACAAATTGTATTTCTGTGTGGTGAAACTAACATGCCGTAACCCTTACTCTCCGAACTTTATCGTATCAGTGGACTTAGTAAGATGTTGCAAGAAAATAACTTCTGTTGTAAATCTGCTTAAATAGGTACGGTGATCTAAAACGTCGGTTCAGTACAAGGCCAGGAATTTCAGTGAAGAACCGTAATTTACAAACACTCCCATTTCCCAGTGCATATTGTTTAAGCAGAAATGTCAGTGTGCCTGTCCACAGTGAGATCCATTATTATGAAGAAATATGTGTCTAAATTGAATGACTGTATTACCGTATCTTAGTTGGTTTTTCAGTTAATTTACTTGTGTTCAGGTTTTAGGGTTTGGTTTTGTAATATGTGTTACAAAGGAAATTGGATAATTTGATTTCATTTCATGATAGGAACTATGACCCAGCAGGGTCTTCCAACCTATAGCTTGATTGCTTCTGATAAGGAGTACACAAAATGTTTTGTGGAAGGTGACAAATAATACAAGGATTTGATCTGTTTTTAGGATTGGCACTGCTGCCTTGGCAGTTCAGGTGGTTGGTAGCAACTGGCCCAAGCCCCATTACACGTTGCTTGTGACAGGCCTGTGCCGATTCCAGATCCTGCAGCTGCTGAAGGAGAAGCCGTATCCCGTCGCTGAAGTGCAGCAGTTAGATCGACTTGAGCAGTTCACCAATGGCCATAAATCTGAGGAGGAGCTTGGAGAGCTGTCAGAGCAATTCTACAAGTACGCAGTACAGGTAATTTGTTTTATTCTTGTGTATTTTATAAACTGTGTGTCACACTTAGGCTCTTTATTTGTTTCCTATCCTCCCTTTCCCCAGGTCCTGTATTTTTCAGCAGCTAGTAGAGTTTCAGTATTTCTGCTACAAAATAATTGTTACTGTTACAGCGTGAGGTTTCTGTGCCGAGTTCCAGGGTGTCTGTACAGCTCATCACAGCTGAGTCTAACTGTTTGTGTTAGTGCTGTGATAAGTTGGTGTTTCATATCTAGTAATACTATAAATACATTCTAGTAAAAGATCTGATTAATTTTTCTGGAATTTTATAGATGTGTAAGAAAATCCATACAATGGAAGTATAATGAATTGGAATTTAAAGGATGTATAGAAAAAGAGTCATGGGGAAGATTTTAATTTGGGCCTGTGGGGGAAATAAGAGATGTATGTGTTGAAAAAAAAGCTGCAAATAATAATGATATTTTTGAACTTCTCAAGCAGAAAGCTCAAATTCTTGGTGTTCTATGCTGAGTTAGTGCCTCTGCTGAGTAAAGGAAAGGAAAGGGAACTTTTTGTGAACTTATTTCAGTAGTTTTTTGGCAAACTACCTAGACATGCTTCACGCTGAAAGGTACAATCCTATTTAGGTCAGAGAGCCACTGAGATAGTTCCAAAAGAAGCACAGCAGCCATTCATGTCGTTCCTTGTGTGTTGTAGCTGGTTGAGATGCTGGACATGTCGGTGCCTGCAGTCGCAAAGCTCCGGCGTCTCCTGGACAATCTGCCGAGAGAAGCTCTGCCAGATATACTGACCTCTATCATCAGAACAACCAACCAGGAGAAGCTGCAGGTATCATGTTCTTCAGCTTTTCTGGTGGTAGTTAGGTGTTGCTATCTTTCTAGAGTAAGTCACTTTTAGATAATTTTGGAATTGCTTACCCTTGTGACTGTGCAGTGATAACATTATGCCAGCAGGGATTTGTGTTACAACTGAGCGTGAATGCTTGTAGAATGGTTTTATGGTGTTGCTTAAAGTGTTTCTATATGCATATGTCACAACACGCCTTAGGTAAATAGATCTAGTTGGGAAATCTTGGAAGTGGTTCATTTTATTAAAAAATAAGTAGAGCATGTGGATTTCCCATAGTAAAGATGATAAATCTTACTTCAGACTGTGTTGAAACTTTGCTTACTTATCACAGCTGACTGATCATTTTACATATCTTAATACTAATAACTTCAGAATAATTTTTAAAAAATACTTTTAAAACCACCTTGAAGTCTGGGTTTCTTTAAATACTGAGACAATGGTTATATTTCTATTATATGTTATGGTAAATCTATGTAAAAATGATCTTTATGGCTTGGCGCTTATTAGTCTGATTTCTGTATTTTCTTACTGCGTTTGGAAGTTATGCTGTCCCTTTTCTTCTGTGACTGCACCTGGAATTGAAAGCATGTTGGGTTCTTTCAAAGCACCACAAGTAGAAATGAAAGCTCTAATTTGAAGGGAAGGTGTCTACTATAGCTGACTATCCTCCTGGAGGAAGGTACATTAATTATTAGTGTGTCACTTTCTTTTTTTATTAGAAGCTCTAAAGAAAAGAGCAGCTGGTGGAAGTTGAGGAATTACAGAGGAGCAGAATTCTACTTATTTCCACATCTTAACTTCATTTAATATGAGAATAGAGTTGTGTGTAAAATTTTAAAAAGACAAAATAAAAAAATCTCTAAACAAAAACCTTAAGGCACAGGGTGATTTTTTTTCCCCTGGGTTATCCAAGGAAATGATGCTGTAACTTTCTTAACAGGGCCATCTCTTTCCTGAGGCCCAGTAATTGAAAAATAGAACATTGATAGATGTTTGCCACAGAAAATGCAACTGAAATATTAAGATGCTTTAAAACTAGACAGGCTAAGAGACTTTCTCTAGTTTGAAGTATAGTTCAGGCATCCAGACCCTTGAGGCTAGATTTTGTATACTGTGTTCTTGCTTTTCTTGCTGCCTCTTTTCCCAATCCCTCTATTCTGTACCTCTGGTCAAAATGCAGTAGCAGTACCCCCATGTTCCCTTCCCCCAGAGTGAGGACTCATCCCTGTGAACTTGTTGGCTACTTACAACTCCTTGCTCTTAGATTTTAGATGCTGTTAGGCTGGAAGAACGGTTCAAGATGACCATACCATTGCTTGTTAGACAGATTGAAGGCCTGAAGCTGCTTCAAAAAACAAGAAAGTCCAAACAGGATGATGATAAAAGGGTATGGAGCTTTATATATGGGATACTTAAACATTCTAAATAAGTACTAAGATGCACTTTTTAAACAGGCTAATGAACACATGATTTTAATCTGTCCATTTTTAATCTATAGCCATAGTGTATGCTCATAGTCTGGAGCTGCAGAGAACACCCAGCTGGCAACTTTGGCCGTGTAGATACACAAAAGACAAAATGTTTGTTTAAAACTGCTTAGGCTTTATTGTAATTTTTTTTAAATTTATTTTTTATTTTAATCTGAGCACTTTGTGACATTGAATGAATGCTCAGATTCCTCTGAAGAGTCAGTGGTATGCACACAGTGAGTTTTGGCCTGTGCTGTGAAAGGTGTATCTTTTACTGATGGCATTGCAGAAGAATGGCAGCTTTTGAACTAGAGATAAAGAATGTGTGTTGTAAAGTGGAGCTTGTTCACCTTTGCTACATCTAACTGCCCTTACATAGTTTAGTAAATGGGAAGTCATTGAGAAATGAAAAAAGATAAGAGTGATTTACCCATTTTGTAAAGATTAAGTTTATTCTGCTTAATATGAGGGGCTGCAGCGCTTGAAATATCACAAACAGCTACTTTCAGTTTTGTTTTTGTTTTGTGTGGTTTGCTAGTTCAGGGTATATGATGAACTTACTTAGGAAATACATAAAGAACTGTAACTATTTAAAGTAGCAGCGATAACACTTTTTGAAGTTAATTTCTGGAGTTAAAGGTGTTTTTGTCATGATTTTCATTCTAAGCCACAGTACACACCTTATTTAAAAAAACCAAGACCTGGTGCAATTCTCTGGCTCCGTTTCCATTGCACAGGTTGTAGCTATTCGTCCTAATAGAAGAATCAGTCATGGAAGCATTACAGAAGATGAGGAGGAAGAAGAAGATCATGATGACGTTGTCATGCTAGAAAAAAAGATTAGAACATCCAGTATGTCAGAACAAGCTCTTAAAGTTTGTCTTAAAGAAATAAAAAGGTAGGAGGCTTTTAAATGGTGGTTTCTCCTTTTAAAATTTAAAACAAATCTTGCAGACCTGTTCCTGTTTGATATATGTTTGTGTTGATTGTATTTTTGAAATTATTTTAAATCTCTACTTTGTTCAGTTGCTATTTTGTGGTGCAGTAGAGTCTTTCTTTGCATTTAATTTCTGGTTGGCCTTTTGAATTCTGTACTTATATTTCCAGATTAAAGAAGATGCCTCAGTCAATGCCAGAATATGCTTTGACAAGAAATTACTTGGAACTGATGGTAGAATTGCCATGGAACAAGAGTACGAAAGGTAAAGCCTTCTATTACTGGTGATTCTCCTGCACCGGCATTTTAGGACAAGTAACTATCACGTAAACACTGTTACTTAGTGCTGTCTTGTAAAAACATCCTTGGTATGTTACTGTAAGCCAGATAAACCATTAGACTTCAGTGAGAGCTGTTCACTGTATAGCCTGGGTAACTCAGTTGTACATCTAAGAACGTGAATTTAAAAAGTGTAAGAAGAGTTTCATTAAAAAATGAAGGTGTTATTAGTTATAATTTGTGCCAATATGTATCGAAAATAATAAAGAAATGAGCATCTAATTATTTTTTGTATGTCAGACAAAAAAACTTGTGGATGTTTCTGTAACATTAATCTTCCCGAAGAAGGTTCTGGTTTGTCTTAAGTTAATCAGGTTTGGTAAGGAACAAAAGCACAATTGCAATTAATTTTAATAATTACAACTTGAAGTGCAGTAGAAAAACTGAGTCTCATGTCCATTTTGTACCATAGTTTTTGGAGTTGTGAGCAGAGGGTGATACTGTAAATACAGATACAGTGTGCAAAAATGGAGAGTGAGGGAAGAGTAGGAAACCAAACACGACCAACAGACATCTCCTACTGACCAACACAAGTAGGTTAAGTGGGCAGAATGACTTTTCACAGGGTGGACTTAGCACACCTACATGTCCATCTCTACCCTTCTGCTGGTATTTGTGGTAATGAATTGTTGATGGTTTGAAATAGAGCCCTGGCTGTTTACAAATCTTGTAAATATTTTCTTTAATCATTAAATTGTAAAAAGATCTGCCTACAGATACTGTGCAGTATTATTCAAAGACTCTCAAAATGAGTAAAGTGTTGCTTGCCCGTCATGTCCTGGCAGAATGTTTTTTTTGGTGGAAGTTGCTCTTTGATCTTTTAAAATTATGCCATGTCATGTGAAGTTTGGTGTTTTTACTTCAGGCAAAGTTCATGAGTGTGATTCATGTGATCGCTATTTTGAACTCTGTAGCTACAGTGAATAAAAACACACATGGATATAGAAATAGAAAATCATGATAATTATTTTAGCCTTGGAAGTCATTATGAGTACTATAATCTGTCTATCTTATGTCTAATTTCCTTATTAAAGAAGAATTGTAATACCTTTGTTTTAGAAAAGCGTTGTCTGAAATGTGTGTGTGTTGGGGGATTGCCCTGAAGAAGGTGTTTGTTTCTGCTGTGGAATTGTTTCCATTTTTAAGGTGAATGTGCTGATCTCTTTGCTGTTGTCGGTGCCAGATCGCCTGGAAATCCGTGCAGCTCGGATTGTTTTGGATAATGACCACTATGCCATGGAGAAGTTGAAGAAGAGAGTTTTGGAGTACTTGGCTGTGCGACAGCTTAAAAACAACCTCAAGGGACCCATTCTTTGTTTTGTGGGGCCCCCAGGAGTTGGTAAAACCAGTGTTGGAAGATCAATTGCAAAGACTTTGGGTCGAGAATTCCACAGAATTGCTTTAGGAGGAGTCTGTGATCAGTCTGACATTCGAGGCCACAGGTAATTACTTCTTCCTTTCCTAATTGCAGTTTTTAATCTGCAGAATGTATTCATTATTTTCACTGTTCAGCCAATACACAGAAATTTCACTTCTCTGAAAGAATGTTAGGTATTTACTGATTTTCCTTTGCATTCAGTGGTGTTACTTGGGAGAGAATTTTAATGGGAATGGATGTTTAGTGTTGAGGTACAGCCTTTCTTCTTTCCTTCTGCTGCTGCCCTTTATTGTCACAGGGAATGGATTTCGTCTTCAGTCATTTTAGCACTTTGAAGTAAAATTCAGTAGAAAATCTAATGCAAATTCTTGATTTTTCTGCTTTTTAAGAGGCATGTAAATATTTAGTTATAGAATATAACCTATGGTAGCAATACATTCCTTCATAGCCATGTTTGCTGCTAGAACAGGAGGAGAAACTTGGAGTGATACTTGAAAGTTGCCTGGAGGATGGCAGAGGACTTCTTTGTGCATTATTTTCCCATTTCAAAAGGAGATTTATGCAAGAATACCTAAGCTGGCAGGTTTCAAAAGCGATTTTTGGATGACATTGCTTAGGACTGTTTTTAATATTGTGTCCCTTTCTGTATCTACTTCTTAGTCTTTTAAACCATGGGTTTGTATTAATCCATTCCTCAATCCTTGCCACTGGAAGTATAATGAATGGGTAATGGAGATAAGTAACTGCCAAGCACCAGTACAGCATTTTTGCTTCCATTAAACACATTTTATGCTTATTCATGCAGTGTAGGAAACTCGGAATAATGAATTTTTTTTTTTAAGTCATGTTATTGAATAAAATTTCTCCTTACAACAGTAGGTGGATATTGTGAATTAAAGCTATCAGTTATTTTTTTGATGCCATCTAGCAGTTAATTTTGCCCAGTGGCTATGCAGCTACTCTCAATAGAATACACCTAAAATAGGATGTCCTAAAACCAACTTAAAATGTGACTCAACATGTGCTATTCGAAGTGAAGCCACTAGAGGCTGTGGAATACTCAGCGTTGTGGGCACGAGTAACTTCTCCAGAGCAGAGCAGGACTCGAGCCTTTGTAACAGGGAAACCACGTCTCGAACTTGACATTATAAACAAAAGTCAAACTTTCTGTCTTGTGCTTCGACCTCATAAAGAGTACAGACAGGTAGAGTCATGTGAGAGAGCCTCTAAGAAGCTTTTAAATTCGGGTGTTTGTGGCTGTCACACATTTTTGAGGGCATGATTAAGTTATTAATTCATGTGAGAGGTTAACCATTATAAATGTCGTATTACAATGTATTTGAAATTAAATGATGAGAAATATTTGATCAGAGAGGTTATTTCTCACCAGCAAAGGAAAATGTAACCTAGAATTGGCAAGAATATTGTGTGGTTACTCTTCAAACAAGCAAGTGTATAGTTTAAAAATGAACTTCAGAGCAGTTGGTACCAGGAGTCCCTTGTAACCAACTGCTTTTTCAAGTTTCTTGTAGCTAAAATCAAACCCACCTGTTGCATACTGGATTTGAAATTCTGCTTTGGTTTGTTTTCCTGCCTAGAATAAGATTTAATCAGATTAGAACTCCAGCTTTTCTGTGGAACTCTGTAATGTCCTTTTGTTATTGTCCTCCTTCGAGTTATTCCCAGTCAGGTGAATCCATGTTGTGTGTCTGGTGGCAGTCAGAGGGAGGTGGTCTGGAAGTGCAGGAGACACAGACCGTTGTGTTCTGAGTTTCACTGCTGAGTAGGCTGATTTTCTAATATTACACCTTAGAAGACATTCTTTTTCTCCTAAAACCTCCTTATTAGGCTTTGGGGCTTAAGCTAAGGATTCCAGTAACATTGCAGAAGAACAGTATTATATGTACCTACTGATGTACTGAACATGTAGAAAAATGTACTAAATGTACTAGAACATTCAAAAGGAACTGTTTCAGTTTGACTTGCAAACAAACAGTGCCTGAAATAGCACTCACTTGGGTCACTTCAGTGAAAGAAGCAGACCGAGAGATTCAGCAGACAAACCTCTTGGAGAGCAGCAGAGTGGGGCGTGGTGTTTCAGTAATTGTGCTGTCCCACTTGATGTGTAAATGGAGCATTTGGGAACGCCCAGGTTTGGCCATTTCACTGGGGATCATCTGCACCTGGGGTTTGGGAATCCTTTATTGATTGGGTGAAGAGTAGCAAGTACTGTTCTGCATTCCCAAAAAGAAATCATCTTCTTGGTACAAAATCAGAGCTCCTTTATCAGACATCCTTCAGCTGTTGTCTGCATTTACCAGTCATCTATACCATATGTTAAAGTATGCTGGTTTACATTTGTTGTTTACTTAAATTAAAAAAAAAAAAAAGGAAAGGAAAGGAAAAAACCCCACAAACCATTCTTAAGGATGACTTACAACTTTTTTCCAAGAAGCTCATTGCATTTAAAATCTCCTCAGTATTGATATTTTGTGTCACACAGGAACTATATGATCTTCTCTGTTGTGTGTTTTTCTATTTCTGAAAAGGAAAGATATAATTGTGCCATTTATTTATAGTGGTGCTGGTGAGGTAAGTGTGAAGCTCTTCTTTCTCACCTTCATGTGAAGCACTCCTTCCTGTATTACCGTTGCTTTGCAGTTTCAAAAGCTGGGACAGTCCACTTCTGGCCTAGGCCTTTGCTGAAGCCTTGTTTAGGTGCACCTGTTTGAGGAGAGCTAGGATTCCTCACCAGGACAGCTGTGCTTGTAGGACTTCCCTGCACTGGCCTTGTTGCACCAGAAAAAAACCAAACTGCAGGCAGCTTTACCCATGAAAGAAATGAGCTTTGTTAGACAAGTACAAAGCAGAGATAGATTTGTAAAGCCCTTGAGTGGATGCAACTTCTGGCCTTGCAGAAAAAAACAAACAACCAGGCTGTGACCTTGTGCGAGCAAGTTCAGAAACAGTGGCGTTAACTTTGTTACCCTTTTCTACCCCTGCAGTTAAAAATTATTTAAAACTATATGTCTTGAGGTCACTATGAAGAAAGTGAGTCCCGTTTCTTTCAATAATTCTAGCACTGCTTTAAGGGTTCCAGTTCCTATGCTTTCCCAGTTGACCTTGGGAGAACCAAGCAGGTTAGATTTCCCAGCTGTTTTTGTTGCATTTTCTAGGATACATAGTGCCTGATGACATACTGTACAACTCTAGTGTTTTGTTTGAAGGTACTTTTTCACTCATCTAAAACTATATACAAAGATTACTAAGTTGCAGACCTTCTCTGACTGGAGCTCTCAAGGGTTTGGGATTTTTAAAGTGTTGCTACACAAGTGATATAACCAGGAAACCTGCTCTGTACTTCCTGTTTTGAGTGGGGAACAACTGACTGTCCTCTGGGTTTAATGCAGGGAAAGAAACTGCGTCAAAAAATGAGCAAAGCAATGAAGGATATTGTTGTACCTCCTTTCAACCCTAGCAAAAATAATGAAATAAACATCACATTCAGTGGTAGTGTTCCCAAACAGTAGTATTTAGTTTCACTAGTTACAAGGCAAAGGTTAACAGCCAGACAGATAAAGGGCTTGTAATTTTAATATGTTCTAGCTGGTTTTATATTTAAATACCTGCAGGGCCTGTCTTACCAAGGATTCCTTTGTTGAGATGTTTTCCATAATAACTTTGGAGATCTCAAGTATTTGATTAATAGTATAATAAAATAGGTATTGGTCCATCTGTAATAAATGAAGAGGTATCACACATTTAGACTGTTGCACCTGTTTGCCTTCATTTAGTTTATAAACCAGCCTCTTTCTTAAAACTAGATGGAACGTGGATAGCTCAAATTTTTATAGGATTCAAAAGGATCAAGTAAAACTTTGTGTCTCTAAAAACACAAACATGCATTTAAAAAGTGTAATGTCTTTAAGCATGTACTTGAGAATAATGTACCAAGCAAGAACAAAGAATGTTTAATGTTTACCTAATTATGTTATTCTATTACTGACATAAACAGAATATTGAAACAGTTGGGCTGCATTATCTCCAAAGCATATAAAATTATTCTCTAGTGCAGTGAGCACCTTGTGGTAAAAACAACCCAGAGAAGAACAAAACTACCACCACCAAAAAAACCCCAAAACCACAAAAAGAAAAAAGCCCAAACCCATAACTGAAAACAACCCAAATCTGCCCAAAAAACCAAAGAAATGCCCAAATTGCTACACTGATAAATATGGTTGCAGTGGTAAATGATTCACTTCTGTGAACTTCAGCTCTGATTCAGTCTCCTCATTCTCCGATTGCATTTTACAGAATGTTTTCCGTCTCTTGGCAAGGCTGGGGGTGTGGAGATGGAGGAGGAGGAGGCAGGCTGGCTGTGTAATAGCTCCCCATGCAGAGTCCTGATCTGTAATGAATGTTACACAGCACAGCCCTCTGTGAGAGCAGTCCGCTCCCTTGCTGCAGATTAAGACTACACAAAAGCAGTGAAGTGAGGAACTATTGCCTGCTGGCTGCTTCACTCTTTAGCAGCTGCCTCAGGAAGGTGGTAACAGGCAAACTGAATTTCTCTCGCATTGCTGGCTGTTTAGAATATCTTAAAGCCTTTTCTTTTTTCTCAGATCTAGAATTAAATACAGTTACTGCAGTTTGTTTCCTTAGTGGTTAAATGTTACATGGAGCTGACACCACTGCTGTGTGGTTTTGAGTTCTGCTTTTGTTGTTTTCTGGGTTTTTTTAATATCTTTAAAGTCATCTCTAGTATGTTTTGAAATGAGTCCCGTGGTATTTTTGGTTGCATCTTTGTAAATGTCATCCTGTTTATTTTGGACAGGAGTAAACCAGATCATATGGCAAAGCAGGCCTGTTCTGCTTATCTGCTTTGTGAGGGTCATGAGCTAGATACTGTAATTCAGCACTTAATGTATCTCTTTCTTCTTAGAATTTCATACTCTTAATTATAGTATTTTGAGTAGTTGTGGCACAAGCAGAAAAGACTGTGATAAATGCAGCAAACAAGGGTTATATGCACCTGTAAAATGTAGTTGTGCTCTGTGTGTGTTGTGGAAGAAAGATTTTACTGATTTTGCTGAATAAATTCAAACTCGTCATTTTTTGTTTCATTACAGTGTTCAGCTTTTCATTTTATATTGAAATGACATAGTAAATACAGTTATTTTTGGTGGGTATTTATTAAAGCATGCTGTCCTGGGGACATTGACAGTTCAGCATAATGGGAATTTTGCTCTCTTTTGTAACATGCTGTGTGAACTCTGTTGTGATGACAAAATCCCAGCATTGCAATTATGAAAATGTTTTTATTAATGAGGTTCCCAAATCTGCTTCTCCTTGTTCTTACAGTGCAAGGATGCTGGTACTGGAACATGTAAAATGTGCACAAGCTGTAAAGTGCGGGTACACTTTAGTGCAAATGATTATCTTTGCACACCAACTAGTTCCCCATGGAACTCAAATTGTCATCTGCTGCTATAATTGCTTATATTAGCTCAGTTGTATATTCCATATTTTTATCAATTAGTTACGCAAATTTCTGTAAAAAAGCAAGAATTGTTGCAATGCTCCTTGTTCTTCTGTTTTGCTGGAGTTTTATTTGTGATATTTTGGAAGTTCCTCTTCCTGTTCCCCGTGTCACCGCTCTTTCCCCATACCCGTTCGTTTCCAGGCGCACCTACGTGGGCAGCATGCCTGGCAGGATCATCAATGGGCTGAAGACTGTCGGGGTGAACAATCCCGTTTTCCTCTTGGATGAGGTGGATAAACTGGCAAAGAGCTTGCAGGGGGATCCTGCAGCAGCCTTGCTTGAGGTAAGAGGTGTTAAACTGCAAGCACTGTTTCATTTGTATTTTAAAAGAATTAAACTGGACTCGGAAGACTCACTGGACAAAAGAAAGCCTGACAGTGCTGGCTTTGTTATTCAGATACCAGCTACTGAGTTCTGACACGTGTGGGTTTCTGTCAATTGCTTGGGCACAATGCAGATGCTGTCACATACTGTGCTAAGTACCATATAAATCTCAGTGAGCTGTGTTTGAGCACAGGGATAGATTTTGGGCTGTTTTCTATATCTAATTACTGTTCAAGCTCTAAACATCACTTGTTTGGGGGACTTCAAGACATTGATTTTTAATGATCAAATGTTGTTAGCTAAGAAAGAACTGTAGAGGACCTAGACAGTAACTCGACTTCTTCAAGTTTTCACAACTTTAATATATTTTTGAAGCTCTTGATGGTACCAGCTTGTATTGGAGCTAAGCCTTTTACCCAGTGCATAATATGGACTAGCTGCATGTTCTTTTAGGAGCATTTCTTTAATTAGTGTTGTAATTAACTTTCTGATCTTAGATTTTTCATGTAAGTCACAGATCCCCACTCCTTGACTGATTATGGTATGATGAGTGTTTGGCTGATTATGGTGTGCTGAGTGTTAGCTTTCCATGAGAGTCAGGTTCTCCATGAGTGCATTTTTTCTGAAATTCTGGCACTCAGACTAAGGTATAAATGAATCTAATTTTGAAGCACATATTACAGTTATTTTATCACAAAGGTTTTAGAGTTGTCAAAGTTGATTTGTTTAAAGACACAGATAAAATTCAGGAGATACAATTCAGGACTTCGGTGAATGAGATACTGTTGGAATATTTTGTAAATCCCGTCGAGTGTTGAGATGTTATTAATTAGGCTAGTTGGGCTTTTAGGAGGCTAAAACTGAAGTGATCATGAAGAAGATGAATTGAGGCGTGTGCATTGCGAGCTTCTTGTATCACGTAGAAGACAGCAGTGATGAGTTGTCAGAACCTTCCTCCCAACTTCCATTTTTGGGAGTGTGACATGATATCCCAGTGCAATTCTTTCTTCCATTAGCTTGTGCATATTCAGCACTTTTATTCTCGCAGTTTGCTGGAGAGAGGAAGGAGCACCTCCTCAGGTGTGGGGAAGAGACAAAGCATTGCCCTGCCCTGGGCAGAAGGCTGCGTCCATCTTCCTGTGCCAGCAAAGGAGAGAATGAGGGAGAGGATGGCAAAGGAGAGAATGAGGGAGGTGCTGGCACGGCTGGGCCAGGCTGAAGTGTTGAGGCTGCCAGGGCAGATGCAGCACTAATGCACTGAATGGTTTTAGTATTTTGCATGTTTAGAAATTCCTTGTACAGCTGTAGTTCTACACTCTGCCTTCTCTTTTGTGTTCTGTCTGGCTGTAGGGACTGCCATGCTCCCACTGTTGCAGCTGCACTGCTTCTCTCATGGTTCTGTACCTGTTTCAGTCAAAACCAGGGGCATTGGTAAAAAATACCCCCATTTTTGGAGCTAGCCTGGCTCACTGTCACAGAAGTGACTTAGGGCATAATCCTAGAAGCATCTCAGTTATCAGACTTGAGGTGTGGTAACTTTGGTAGGTGGGGGTGAAAGTGCTTCTGATAGTATTTGCCTACAGAGTCATTCTAATGACTCTCTTGACTGACAGCGCTTAATGCAGCGATTTAAATATGAAAAATGCTACTTAAATTAAGGTGTCATGAGCTCATCTGGATGCTGGATGACATTCTGCAAATGAAGTGTCAATTGACTTTTCTACAAACGTCATTATTTTCTTCCTGCTAGATAGTGGAAAATTACTGTTTTGACAAGGGCAACGAGTTCTTTTAAAATCACTGTATGAACAGGCTGTGGTTTGAGAGCTCTGTTTTGATCTTTGCATGTTAACATGAACTAGTAGTAATTTAAATGTGCTAGAAAATAGCATGGCTTCACTTCTGTAGCTTTTAAAAGTGACAGTTATGGTCCTTTACCTGTGCATTTCTCAAGTGTGTAGTACACTTTTCTAGGGTGCATGAAAAGCCTCAAAGTGCGAAGAAAACAAGCAGGGGAGCGTAATAAATACAAGCATTTTCCTTGTATTATTCACCTGTGGGGTTTTATTTACACTTTACTGAAAACGTAATGCTCTCTGTTT
Source organism: Mohoua ochrocephala (assembly GCA_013398855.1). Taxonomy (NCBI): domain Eukaryota; kingdom Metazoa; phylum Chordata; class Aves; order Passeriformes; family Acanthizidae; genus Mohoua; species Mohoua ochrocephala. Next base: position 58,957 of record VZTA01020237.1, read on the forward strand.
CTGAGTTTGCTGATACCTCTCCTGTCATTTGTCTTTTAGATATTTGAACCAAGCTGTCCTAATTCTAGTCAATGCATGGATAAAAATACCTGAAAATCAAATTTTTCTACTTAGCTGGCTGTTGTTTGCTACGCAAACACAGTGATTTCGCATTTCTTGGAAAGAGTGTTCCAATCATGAATCTAGATCTATATATTAGTATTGGTAATTTTGTTCAACCTTTGCTCGTTTTTAAAATTTTTTAATAATTTTTTTATATACTGTCCTGCAGTAGAGAACAATTGTGTTCTTCTATCACATCAAGTTTGTGAGGGCAAACGAATTTAATTAATACTTGTTTAATTAGTTGTGTTTGAATTCTGGGCACTTTGTTGCTGCTTTGATATGTTTCTGTTTTCCATCTTTTAAAACCACATTCTCGGTGATACTCAGCTCTGCTCCTGCCATGGATTTTTCCAGCTGAGGCTCATAAGGTTCACTTCCCACTGCCTGCCCGGGCTGCAGGCTTTATGTAAGCCCTGCTAATTGACCATTAGTTGCATCTGGAGAAGTAATTGCTCTATTAACCATGGCTGGGCTGCTCCCCTGCGAGATCTCTATATCCCTCTACTGCTGGCTAAACATCCTGAAGCAGGTGCTTTACCTCTTCTAATGGACAGCTCGTGTCTGGACATAATAGCTTAATTTTCATCTGCTTCTCGTGGTTTACGTTGTTGGAAAGTCCATCTGGAATGAGCAAAAGTGGCTGTTATGTTGGAGAGCAAACAATAGTCAGTGGTCACCTAACTGGTACATTTGCTGTTCACACTGCTGCTTGTCTGGTAAGTGCCATCATTAAGTATGAAAGGCACATCCTTTTTTCCTTAATGTGTAGGTGTGTTAAATTCTTGCTGTCTACAACAGGGCATATTCAGGAAGAAAATTGCCATCCCTGTGAGCTTGGGAGCAGAGCTTGGTGCTTTATAATTGCCGGATATGTGTTTAGTTCTAATGCTTCTGCAGAGCTGTTGCTTCAGCAAGACAGAATGTCTTCCTATTTCCAGTTGCTGTTCATTAACAAAGGAATATTTTAGTCTAAATTTAGATGACCTCTGTTAAAAACAGAAGAAAATAGAAATGGATCCAAGTGCCTGATAGTGACTATTTGTATGCAGGGAAATTAGACCAGGAGCATAGCCAGGCAATTAAATGTTCATGGAATTTATTCTGGATTTTGTGGTAATAAAAAGCTGTTACAGAGAAGCCTTTGTATGCATGTGAGCTATCTGTCATAAATTAGCCAAGACACTTTGTGCACTGAATGTTCTTTTTGTACTTCATATTTTTGTATTAGTTGAATATCTTGGAAAACTTTTGAACTTGAACTTCAGCACAGATACCTAACTGAAGAACAGTTCTATTTGCTTTGGAAAATCTGTTTGAAATACATAGGCAGGACATTGGTTTGTATCTTATTCTAAAAAATAGTTACCATGACAAAGAATTATAAGTCCGGAGGAACTCCAGCCCTTGTAAAAAATCTCAGATAATTCACATTTTTAGATCTAAGCAGAGTTGGTTTGGATTAGTTTCCTTTATCTTTATTGGGTAGTATTTTGTGGATCTTTGTAAATAGTATTCTAATCACCAGCTTGGCGCTTAGTAGGATTCAGAAGGATTTCTAGTTGCAGACTAGAAGGAGAAAGAAACATGCGTGTAAATAAATGTGACAAAATACCAGTTTGGTCTGTCAGAATACATTGTTTTCCAGCAGCTTTGGAATTAGTTGCAAACACTTCAGCTTATAGACTGAAATTCTGTGGAATTATGGTTATCAGTATTAAAATAAAAGGGGGAGTAAGTTGAATTAGGATTAGCTTTTTAAAAAAACTTTTGAAAAATCTGCCAGAGTAGAATTGAATGGGAGACTAATATTTGGTATAAACCTACTTGCTTTGAAGACAGTTTGTAGATGCTGTGCTTGCATTGCCTGCCTGTTGTCTCCCTATAGTTTAGGGCTAGGCTGAGGGGCTGGCTGAGGTAAGGCACATCTCTGACTGGTTGAATTATTCATCAGTGGACTTGGCTTGTCAGGATACTCAAGGCCTTTGCCTTCGTTGGTAAGGAAGGGAGTAAATGACAGCAGCTGCTTGCTGAAGAGGGTAAGAAAGCTTTTGAATAGCTTAGAGCCAGTGCACAATGGCATTCACTGAGTTCCAGCCCTAGGTTCAGAATTGAAGCATATGCCTCAGTATGTTTTAAGATTTCACTATTAAGGGGAATGTGTAACTGGTATTTTATTGCAGCTGCAATACATTTCCAAATATTCCTGCTAAATCTGTGCAGGACTTCAAAATAAAATTAGAATTTATTCTGGTTTTTGGGAAAGTCTGCTGTGTTTCTGGCATTCTGTAAAAAAAAAAAGATTTTTCCTAGTTTGTTCTGATCATAATTTTGTTCTAAAGATTTTTTCACTTTTCAAAGCCTGAAGAGAATTTAAGAGTAATGAAAATTCAGTTTCTTTTATAACTGTCTAAGAAGTCCTCAAATTTAGTTGTTGTTTTTTAATTATCAACACTGTTCTTGGCTATAATTCAGGTTGTGTGCATTCATTGGGTGTAGGCAGATAAATTATTTTGACAGTGGTGTGCTGTTTCTCAGGAGATGCACAGGTCCCATTGTTTGTGACATGAGAATTATTCATATTGGTGTAGCATTGATCATTCATCATTTGGGAAGGAAAAGCGTGGCAGTACTTTAATGGGATGTGAAGCAAAGGTGGTTCACAGGTGATGCAGAAGCCAAGAGTACATTGCTGTATACAACCAACTTCCCATTTGTGGCACTGTTACAAAATCTACAAGACAATATCTCAGTACCCTCATGTTCCACATGTATATTGAATATTTATCCCCTAATCCTAAATATAGGCAAGTGTTGCATTAGCACACATAAGTAGTACTAAAAGCATTAGGAAGACAACACAGTTATTTAAGCCCTAGTTCTACTTGTTCAATAAATTTTTGAGGTTGGTCAGACTGTGTGTTTTTGTTCTGCAGTGCTTGTTCAATTTCGTCTCTGTTGTTTTGGGACAAAAATGATTGTGTTGGGAAAGCCAGGGCTCACTAAGGGTCAGAGCTTTGCCTGGGGTGTCACGGGCACTAAGAACTTGTACTCCTCCATCAGTAGTAAAAGCTGGACAAAGCAGAATAAGTGGGGCATGTCATTTAGTGACAGCAGATGAGGCTGGGATTGTGTTCTTCCCCTTGGTCTCACAGAGAGATCTCACGGGGAGGTGTGAGAGTAAGAAGTAAGCTTAGAGTAAGAAGAGCTGCCAGCAGCAGATGAGGATTGGAGTCAGGGATTACTTGGGAGAATTCTCCTTGTTCCATGGGACCACATGGGCTGCTTTTCCAAGGCTGCTGTGAGTCCTTGAAGGGTTACTCTACCATGTGTGAAAGGTCATGGAGATACAGCTTAGGGGAGGTGCTTGATGGCTGGAGAAATGCTGCAGCCGCCTCTAGAAAAGGGCAGGAACAGCTCATGGGGAAATGACTTTTTGAACTGTACATGTGGTGTGAAATGTAGTCACAGAGTAATCCAGGCATGGCCAGGATTTAGTGATAACCATAATAAAGTCAAGTCAGATTTGACAGATCCAAATGGAATATAATAAAGATGTGCATATTTTGTTTACTTCTGATTGAACAATTGCATGACTTTTGTGTTCACTCTTGTTAAGGTCTTGGATCCAGAACAAAATCACAGTTTCACCGATCACTACCTAAACGTAGCCTTTGACCTGTCTCAAGTGCTTTTCATAGCTACGGCCAACACCACGGCTACGATCCCACCCGCTCTGCTGGACAGAATGGAGGTTATCCAGGTGCCAGGTAACACTGCAGTGCTTTCATTACAGTGGCTATTGCTGGTCCTTAAGTTTTTTTGCTGAAATGAGAGGCAACTCCTTAAGGAAAGCCTGCCAGGAATCTGGAGTGCATGGCCAGAATTGTTAAAAGGGACAAGGCAGGATGCCTCTGTTGTGGCCTCTGTCACAAGAATAATATTTAGCATTGCACTCAGGAAAATTTAGTTCCAGGTCTGTGGTGATACATGGATACATTCTGTAATGATATTCTCCTTCACTGAGAATACATTTGTTTGTGTTCTGTCTGTTGGCTGATGCATCTTTTTAAGATTTCAGTGGAGAAAGGGGGGTCTTTGAAATGCTAAAATTCTGTTCTTGTTCACATGAAGTTATGAATAGCCACAAAGGATCATACCAACAACCTTTTAAATTATAGCTGGGGGAGGTTTTTTGTTAAATTCAATCAGAATTGTAAAAGGTAAGAAATCTGATCCTATTGTAGTGCCTAAGCAAAAAGATTGTTAATAAATGCATGCTTTTTTTTTTTTTTTGAAGGATACACACAAGAAGAAAAAATTGAAATTGCACATAGACACTTGATTCCCAAACAGCTGGAACAACATGGTCTGACTCCACAGCAAATACAGATTCCCCAAGTAACCACTTTGGGCATAATTACCAGGTAAATCTGTTCATTGCTTTCAGTTTAAATAACTTCTTTTTTTGCAACTAGTAAATCAGTTTATAATGTGATAGCACTAATATGCCTTATTATGTATTGTCCTTAATAGCTTCAGCAGTTCAGCCATTGGTAGTTTATGGAATTGCTCTTTCCTTACCTCTTTTCTTCTCTACGGACCATTCTTTCTGTAGAGAGTTCCTTGCTCTTGCATTCCAGGTGTGGCTCCCAATCAGCTGTGAATAAACAGGAGCACCTGAGGCTGGTGTGGCTGCAGCGTGCAAAGCCATGGCCTTGGCAGCAGGCAGCATTTAGTTTAAAGAACCAACTTATATCTCTATCATTTTCATACAAAAAATGGAAATGACCTTTCTTTTTTTTTGTAGCTTGATGGGCACATTTGTCTGAAATTCGGAATTAGGTTTAAAAAATTAAAAGATGGGGTTTTTAAATAGCTTCTGTTCATTAGAACAAGAATGGGGTTTTTGTTCGACATGACAGCAAATATATTGATCAGAACATCATTTGAACTTTAAACTAGCTCATTTCCAATGGAAAAAGTGTATGAGGATTCAATGAATTGAAGTATTTTATGACCAGTGTTTTGGCTGTTTTGTGTAGTGTTACTGCCTGGTGCTTCTTTTTAGTTCATAGACTAAAACAAAATAATCTTTCACAGCCAGTTCCTCAACTTCCAGGGAACTATACATGTTAAGTTTTGAAATGGTTCTTCCTTTTAATTTTTATGCATCCAAGAAGAGCTCAGAGCTATTGGACATTATTTAGCTTTTCATAAAGCATCAGGTGTTAGTCATGTCTTCCCACTCAGTAATTTGTCTACAATTTTATCAGCAACCACAATTATTTTGATGAAAGCAAATTATTGTATTCCTATTTATTAGAGTAGTCCAAGGTTTCAATGCCTTTCCCATCCCATTTTATTTGGCTGTGTGTTTAGTGGGAAAGCGTGTTTCTGTTGCAAAGAACAGCCCAGCACAGCCATTGTCTCTCCCAGGTACACGAGGGAGGCAGGAGTCCGTGCCCTGGATCGGAAGCTGGGAGCCATTTGCAGAGCCGTGGCTGTGAAAGTGGCAGAAGGGCAGCACAAAGAAGCAAAGCCCGATCGTGCTGAAGTGGGGGAAGGAGAAGGTGTGTATCTTTGACATGTTTTGTTAAAAAGGGAACCTCTAATGTAGTCACTAGGAAGCTAATTTAGCAACTCTTTCTCCCATTTTATTTTTCATTAAGGGCTTTGTTTTCCAAAACATGGCCGATAGTGTGACATTATTATTATGTACAGTTTTAATGCTGAATTATGACTTGGGACATGAGTAGTTTCAGCCTGCTAAGTTGGTAATTGAGGAGTTCGATACTTCTGTTTCATATCTTAGGGATGCAGTTATGATTTGTGTATGTCTTCCTAGGCTTTTTAATGCAAATCTTTCACTTCTTCTCTTTAATAAAAAACTAAGCATGGCTGTAGTTCCTACTAGCTCAGAACTCCATCTGGTTATTTTGTTGTACACTAAAAAATTATCTGCTTGAAGAGCTCTGAAATTAGAATTGTTTTTATGTGCCATTTAAGACTATGCTTATTCAAAGTCTCTCGAAGCTTTGGTGACTTCTCAGACTCAGTCTGGTCTTGTTCCTCATGTGTACAGACAGTGTTTTATCATTCCCAGTCATCCAACAGACTGAAGGAAAGCTAAACACAAAACTCTCAAACAGCAAAAATACCCAGGTAGCTGCTTCACCAGTAAGGTAGGTCTCTTTCTGGTCTTGAAATAGAAGAGGGAAGGATGAAGTCAGGCCCATATCCAGTTCATGTGCAGCACACAACAGGTGACTGCTCCCTTTTTCATCCCCTCATGAGCGTTCTCTTTAAAAAAAATGAACATCCACACTGTGTTTGGTGAAAGATATGATGGAGGGTGTAGATGGCTGTGCTTTTGTTCCAGCCAGATGCTGGTGGAGGGTGGTGCTGTACACAGCAATTTCCTGTTGGAGCTCCACGGTGCTCATTGCAGCACTGGATGTCTGCAGGAGCCCTCAGCGTAAGGTAGAGTAGAAATGTGAAAGGACAAACCCCAAACCTCAGGTTGAACTTCTAAAATGTGGAGAGCCCTTAGTCTAATAAAACCTAGCAAGCAGGGTGTTGGGTGTTGCATTAGTTTGTTTTTTAAAAACTGAAATGAGTTCTGGTGACAAGAAATTCTGCCAGTCTGTCAGAGAACAGCTGGGTGTCAGAGGATCCTGGAAACTGCAAACTGCAGACTGGCTGTTTGCTTTTGCTCCAGGATACTCACAGACTTAAAATACTAAACAGGGCCCTGTCGGTTTGATGTTCTGAAATATTCCACAGTTTAGGTGATGTGGAAAAAACCTTTAGGTTCTAACATCTGTGCAGCTGGAATAGGTCTGGTCTGGATTGGAGGAGGACAAATGAGGAGACTCATTATCTGTTCCTTTAAAACAAGGCAGCAAACAGGTCTGAACAGTGCCCGCCCCTTTCAGAGAGTGAATCCCAGGGGAGGAAATATAAGGGATATTTTTACAAGCAGTGGTAATAATTAGAAGGGTGTTTGAAGAAGAGTTTTACCCACAGTAAAAACTTACATAATTTGTCTCTGAGAATCTGTTTCTTGACAGTCTTTCAGCTTTACCTTGCCTTTTTTCCTTAGCTCAGTATTTCCCTTCTGAGAATTAAATCTTTTTTTACCTTGTCGAGTTTTCTAAGATCACCGTAATGTCTGTGAAGACTGCAGTACCAGAAGGTTGAATTTGGCTGTGTTTGCTTAAGCAGGCTCAGCTTGGTTTTCTCTGAATGTTTGGCTTAAAGGCAATGAGCTCTCCCAGAAGCAGTGACTGAATCCGTGAACGGTCCTGCAATTTAAATCATCCCGTTTACATTAAAAGGCAGGTGTTTTAAGACATATTTACCAATGCTCTCCTTTTGCATTATGTTTGTTCTCTACCTTCTCTGCTCTGATGGACTTTGTGAAGTCAAACACTGTCTCGTTGATGCTTCTGTGCTCTTTGTGAATGCGACCACTGAGCCTTTGGGCTGTGCTGGCCCAGCTCATCAGCAGCAGTCACTATCAGGTGTCCTGGCTACTGCACCTTTTGGATAGTAATTTTGGCAAGTCATATTTTCCAAGTAGGTAGCTGTGTCTAAAATGGGTTTCAGAGGTCTAATGCAGCTGCTGAATAAAAAGAGATGTCATTCTGCTCTTCAAGCATTCTCGTAAAATAAATGAGAGGTAGGTTCAGAGCACAACTCATGGCACTGCAAGAAGAAACACTTTATTATTAAGGCAAGTAACAAAAAGGATCTGTATTAGACATCTCAGTCCAGCGAGAGAGTTATTTACCATGTTAAAATTAGCGCTGTGCTTGCAACTTAGGTATTTACACTGTTAAAATTATACACTGTTAAAATTAGTACTGGACTTGCAGCTTACCAAAGCTGAGTGAAAATAGGCCAAGTGCTTCAAAAGGGGGCAAAATGCTGGCATTTTTGGTTGACCCAGTTTGGAGTTAAGAAAGAAATGGGCTGTGAAGAGTTGCCTTTCTACTTCTGGAGTGAAAACTGTCCATAAGAAAAAGCTGTATTAATAAAAGGGAGTCTGAGGGACAGGTGTCTCTACAGGTAAACTTTGCTGTTATGAAGACTCGTACAGAATGGTGCAGTCTGCAGAATGTGTTTTATTTTGTACCAATACTGTGCTTGCACCCTGGTGTGTTTTTAGAGTGTGTCATTTGCTGGGAGTGTATGAGAGTAGGAGCCTTTTAAAAAATACTTTTATTTTCATTCTGTCGGTTGGAAACAACTAAGTGTTCAAAACAAAGCTTGTAAATATCTCCAAATACTTGCAAGTTGATGCAAATAATGGGATTTGTAGCCAAAATCGGTTTATTTGGCTTTTTTTTCTCCTGTCAATTAGTGGACATTTGTGCAGTTGTGCATCATGATGATGAATTTTTATTTCATATAATGAATGACTCTGGAAGATTAGTTAATCAACTTGCTGTTTCTTAATAGTTTCATTTAGAATTATTTATTGAAATTTTTTCTTTATAAAAAAATACCTAGAATTCTTTTTTTTTTCCCACATTTGTGTGTTGCTGATGTGAGACTGAGACTCTACAGTTAGTGCATTGGTATGCCTTGAGTTGTGTAGGAGAGGGCAGACTGCAGGCTTGCCTTTCTTGCTAAAACATAATTTATACCTGATTCATAGCATAGCCAAATAGTACCACGGTGCCTGTTGTGTTTATTCAGCTGGAATGCCTTCTGGCTGGTGGGTTGTAGTAAAAGTTAAGGACACTAGGTGGTAGAATCACAGAATTTCCACCATTGCATTGATTAAATCAAATTATTAACTCCAAGGGGAGCCCCTGTTTTCAAGGCTTTGTAACGATCGGGCTTTTGACACAGTTTGGCAGTGGGCTCTAGGAAGGGAGGGCACTGCCCTAGCAGAGCTGGAGATTCTCTGTCAGACGGGGTGTAGCACTTCCCAGAAATGCAGCACTGAAATGCACTGGCAGCTTTGTGGTGCCTTCCTTGCTCCTCTGCCTCCTGAGCTTTCTGGAGAAGCTGGTGAGTGCAGGAGTGTTGGTTTGTGTCAGTGGTTGACTTCGCACAGGGAACTTCAGCACAGGCAAATGCAGCCATTTGTCAGAGCTCTCTGGGGAGTCGTCCCTGTGTACAGTAATGCCATCTGATATTTCACTGAAACACTAGCTAAGATTTATGAGACGCTCCTCGAGGCTTTTGACAATTAGAAGAAATTCTAGGAGTCACAAAAATATGTGAAACTCTCCTTCCTGTTTTAGTGCAACTGCCTTGAGAATACAATGCAGCAACTGTGCACTAAGGCATCGTATCATGCTACAAGAGTTGAAACCCAGAGTGAAAAACAATTTGTCTAATTCAGACCCGAAGGGAGATTTAGGGCAGGTAATATTTCATAACTAAAAGTGATGAAATGAGGATTGTATTTATGTTGAAACCAAGGCTTTGAACATACTTAAATATTTCCATAACCCAGCAATACAGTGCAGTTTGTTCTACTCCTTGTGGATGAAACACTTGGTTTTAAATTAAATGCAAGTTTGACCAAAGTGGTCAGTGTGAGCTGACCCATGAAATGTGATGAGCATCAGTCCCAGGGTGGTGTGACTGCAGGTACTCAGGTCTGAGCTCAGCTCTGCTGACCTTAGAGAGCTTCCCAGCTGTGCAGGCTGCAGTGTGGGCCCTGTCTGAAAATTGCTTGGAATGACTTCTCTGTAGGAGGTCAAAAAGGCATAAATGTTCTGAGAAGTTGGGCTTATATACAAATTAATTTTTAAAGTGGTTTTTTTTCCCATGTTAATTTATCTAAATACTCCTGCACGAACACCTCAAATTCAAGTGCTTCAAGTACACATTGTTATTGTAGATCACAAATGATGGGATGTAATTACTTTGTGGGAAGAGAACTTTTCTGATGCTGTGGAGAGAAATGCACACAGCACTAAATTTCAGCCTATAAGTAAGTGTAAACAGGATTAGGGTCCTAGGAAATTGTTTCCTTCCTAAAGAAAATCTTGTGGAAGTAACACTTCCTAAAAGTTTGGTGCATAAGATTCAAGTTTGACAGTGGAATGTTGTTTTTAGGGTGCAGTTTTGTGTTTTGGCTGCCTTTGTGAACTGTTGTCAGCAAGAGCAATCCCATCCTTTTCTATCTGTAAATGCAGTTTTGGGGGGTTTTTTAGTTTGGAGGGGCCAAAAGAATTCAGAGTCTGTCCTGTTGTGTGCTGAAGCATCTGCTGCTAAGTCAGATGAGAAAGAAAGGACATGTTCTTTTCCCTTTAATTGCCCACAACCCTGAAACCTTTTCTGTCAGGCTGATGCTCTTTTTCATACTTCTTCATAGCAATTCAGCAAATCAGAATGTGTTATGTTAAAAACTGCTTAAAAATGTAAGGCTTCTATTTTTCTGTCTTGGTCAGTAAGTGTGGCTAGAAATCTTTGGGTTTAAGACTTGTGTTGCTAGTGCTTCATTTAAATGTTTTATGAGGAGATGAGAAATTGCTACATGTTGAGGAAGTTTTAAGCTTTTGTATTCTCTCATTTCCGATACATCTCTGGAAGAAAGTAGCAGTCTTAATTTTTTAAATCTTTGTGCCATAGAATGTGTACTAAGATGAAATCTTTAATTATATTTAATAGTTCATTGTCAGCATGTTTTCTTAGGAGTCCATTTCCTTACAAATCCAGTATTTACATGCGAGACTTTGTTTTATTTTGGGAACTTGCAAAGGCAGATTCCTGAGGAACATTGTGATCTTTGAGTAGCTGCAGGTTCTGCTTGGAAAATTTGACAAACATAATCTTTTTTTGGTTGGTTGTTTTTTGAATTTATTTTTAGTTACTTGGGGAGGGCTATGTGTTGTTGTTTATTTTTAGTATTACAATTTTTAAATGTTGAAACAACTCAATACCGTGCTGCTTTTGTGTCAGCAGACATGTAATAGCAGAGCAGCAGGTGGTTCCTCTAGTGCACTTTGGAGCTCTGCTCAGGACACTTTTTGACCTTTTAGTTTATTTTGCCGACTTCTCTCAAACTGTAAGATGCTTAAGCTGCTGTCCTAAGCAGAAGTTCTGTTTCTGGAAACTTGAATTAACTGTCTCGTTTTAGATAAATGTGTCATTTAGCTTGAACTGTGGTTCATGGCTGTTAGTCTGGGGTAGGTAGAGAACACGCATTTGTCATCGTTGGTGGAAATCTTAATTACTTGTGTCTTTGTAGATTCCTCATAGTCAGCACTTGGTTAAAGATGATAAACAAAGATGGCTTTTTCCTTCAAAGAAAAAGTTAGTGTTTGTAATTACATTTGGGTACATCACTTTATGCTTTTATAGAAAATGAGATAATGCCAGAATTTAGGTCAACATTTTTAGAAAAAGTCTGGAGTTTGTTATGGTTACAGGTTATAAAATGGGATCTACTCATTAGATTAGATAAACTCAAAGAAAAGAGTTTCTGATTTTTTTTTTTAATAGGGCAGGTGTCCTCAAATTGCCTGATTTGTTTATGAGGAGTTTGTCTCTTCAGCTGTGTACAGTTAGGTGAAATAAATACGTTTGTGTTTGTTAGGCAGTAAAATCTTGGTGTAGAACAAAAGCAGCTGGTTTTAAACTCAATTTTGTTTTGAAATATGAATTACATCTCAGATTATCAAATAGTGTTGAAATTGCAGTCTGAATTGCAAGAATAGCATGCAGGGTTATGTTTCCTAGACTTGCCAGTATTTATGTCTTTGAATTTACTATGTACAAAAATAGTAGTTTAACAAAAACAGAGAGACATGCTGGAACAACAGGAGGCATCTGACTAAGGCAAGTGTTTACAGTAAAGGAATGGGATTTAGCCGTGGAGCAGTGAGTTGTACAATGGAAAGATTAGTGGCTGTTGGATAAGAACTGTTAGACTGGAGTCCTGAATAAAAGCTGAGTTGCTGCTGTCATGTTAGTAGAGATGCAGAATGTTTTCCTTGGTACTCTATTAAGGCATTAGTGGGAATTGCACTGTCACAAAATGATCTGTAAAAAGGCCTTTATGTATCAGGATTAATTACAGGATAGTTTGTATCTTGTGAAAGGAGACGTCCTCATTCTTCCATTCTGAGAATTACTTTTGCATCACTGACCACCTCTTCACATTACAGTAAATAGATTAGATCAGCGATTTGTGTTTTTCTGTTTAAACTCCTGGATTTTCAGTTACTGTGCGTGCATTGATGTGCAAAGGAAGACCCGGGAAGTTTCTTTGCAAACTGAAATTGGAAAGAATTCAAGGAAAGTAAGCATCCCGTATTTGGGTCCAAAACACAGTGCGGGAGTCTTGAAGCCCAGCGTACGTTCCTGTGTAACACAGACTTCAGATGTGTGCTAGGCTGGTGTTTGGGGTGGGAAGAAATATCTTCGCTCTGCATGTGCACGAGGGCAGCCCCAGGGCAGGGAGGCACTGCCCTGAAACTGCCACAGAGCCTTAGAAACAGCTGGGTTGTCCAAGTAGGCTTCATTTCTGAAACATGTTTCACTGAGACACTGCTTAGGGCTCCTGAGAAATGCTAATAAGCCTCTTGCAGCTGGGTCAGATTCTGTGGGGAGATGATTCCCTGCTTGCACTGTCCCTCTGCTCCCAGTCCCTTGGTAAACGCGCAGTGCCGGCCCCTGCAAGTGATGTGCAGGTTCTTGAGCTCAGTCCTGCAAACAGCTCCTGTGCAGGCTGGGTTTGAGACTTTGACATCGACGTGGTTCCCATTACAGTTCACTTTTGTATAGAAAGAGAGAACAGAAACTTGAAGGCAATTCTGCTAAGGAAGCCATTGTACAGGTAAGAAATGCAATCATGCTGTAAGTGAAGGAGGGGAAGAGCCCACTTCTGAACCCATGACTGTTGCTTTAATTGTGTGGTCCCTCCTGGGTGACGCTTGAGTATATTGCATTCAAAAGTGTCAGGCTGCTGAGGGTTTATAGCCCTTCCTGAAGAGGATATCATACCTGTAGGTGTTTCTGAAAATGCCTGATAATTGGACCTTGGAGGAATTTTTTGCTGCTACTGGTTATTGAGCATGACACCTTAGCAATATCTCATTCAACAAAGAAAAGAACAGAGCCCTGTGTGTGTGTAGTACTTCAAGACAAAAGCCACAGATCGTTACACTGAAATTGTTTGAGGTTTTTCCACTGAACAAGGCCTGTAGGTGTTGTGTTCTGAGCTGGCTGTTGAACAGACAGGAGATGTCAGTTTTGTGAGTTAAGCAGCCTGAGGAGGTGGAAGGTGTCTCTGCCTGTGATGGGAGGTTGGACTGGATGATTTTTAAGGGTCCCTTCCAGCCCAAACCCTTCTGTGACTGAGTAAAGCCATAAAAGTCATAGGAGACAAAAATCGACATGAAGAGTGTCACATCAGAGTCTGTGCTGCAAGGGCTGCACTGGGGGTGCTCTTTGTGCTGGGCCACAGTTGTAAACACACATAAAAAGAGCAGGACTTACTGCACTGTCAGAATTGCCCTGTTCAGCTCCACGTTCTCTATTGCACTACACTGCACAGGATTCCTCCTGCAGGAATAAATCCTTCCCTGTGAGGGTGGGGAGGCCCTGGCACAGGTTCCCAGAGAAGCTGTGGCTGCCCCATCCCTTGAAAGTGCTCAAGGCCAGGTTGGACGGGGCCTGGAGCAACCTGGGATAGTGGAAGGTGTCCCTGCAAGGCCTTAAAGCAAGATCAGCTTTAAGGTCCTTTACAGCCCAAACCATTCTGATTCTGTGAAATACTAGTTTTCTGCACAAATCTGGTGAAAAGTGCAAAGTCTTAAATGAGCCTAATGTGTTTTGCTATTTGAATTAGTTTAAAATGCACTTAAGCTGATGAGTTGCATCTCTGTCAGTGCTCTAGATTTAATTTTATCTTTGATGAACAGTTAGAACATATTTAGGCTTAATAATTAAATTTCATGCCATATTATCTTTAATTTGACAAGATTTTTGTGAAAGATGGTTTGAGCACGTTTTCCTGAACTTTCTGAGCATTTCTTTGCATATTTTATTTTTCTCTGTCACGATTTTTTAAAAGTTCCTCTGTCTAGGAAAGACTGTTACAAATCCTAAATTAGATTTTCTTCCCTTAGATTGCAAAGAACACATCACGGAAGATGCCAAACCAGAATCCATCAGTGACACAGCCGACCTGGCTCTGCCACCTGAAATGCCGATTTTAATTGATTTCCATGCTCTGAAAGATATCCTGGGGCCACCCATGTATGACATGGAGGTAACATCCTCATTTGTTTCTGCTTGACTGCTGTTTCTGGCTGCAATGATTATTGCTATTGACTGAGTCTATACAACGTTAACAACTTTAAAATGTGTTAATAACAGCACTGTGTTCCTTTGTGTTCCACAAAGTGTGTTTTCACCTCAAGACGTTATTTTCTTTTAATTCAGCGTACATAAATAATATAATGCCCTGACTTTTCTGTTAGCAAAGGTTCCTGCAGCAGTGCTTAAGAATGTGGTGGTGTTTTTTCAGTCTGAAACAACTTTGCTTTTGTTTGGGGGATGTTTGGTGGTCTTGGGAAAGAGGCCAGAAGTAGAACCCAGGAATCTTGTCTCTGCAGCAGCTGTGCTGAGGACTGTCCCACATACCTCCTTAAAGCCAGGCAGCATTTTTGGGTATTAAAACCACTTCAGTTTGCACCAGAAGTTCTCAGACATTCTTTAGGTTAATGTGACTCTTAGCTATTAAAATGTTTTATGATCAGTCAGGCACCTCCAGCTCTGTTCCTCAGTAGGCATATTTCAGATTCTTTGCTTCCTCCCATCTGTATTTTGCTCCATTCTCTGGTAATGCCATCAGTTAGAGAAGTTTGTTAGTTTGGGATTCACCAGTGGCATTGCAGTTGTGCTCTGAGAACTTTCCTCTTATAATTCTCTTCTCCTAAATGGGAGGACCAGACTTCCAGTGGGATTCGGAGAACAAAAAGGGGAGAAGATGTATGGGGGAAGCAGGAGGAAATGCATGATGATTGTTAAGGAATGAGTCCGTTTCTAGACCTGAACTGAGGCTTTTGGATTTGAATATTTTATCATGGGAGAGATTCTTAAGGAAGAGACAGAAATAAGGAAACGAACTGAAAGGAGACAGTGCCATTGATTGTGACAGAGGATGGTGGTGGGAACAGTGGGAGGGGGAATGGGAGGCAAGGAAGATAAATGACCAACAGGCCAGTGCCTGGTGACTCTGGGCTGAGGTTATTCACATGAGTTCTTTGGTGATTTATTTCTTTTTACTTTCAGAAATTAGAAGAGTTTGCTCCTTAGGCAAATGGCTTAATTGTCAGCAACTTACATTTGTTCTTTCCAACTCTCAGAAGCCACTATACCCAACAGTAAGATCACACAAATTTAAAAATTCAGTGCTAATACGGGACTTTTCTTAGGTGTTCTGCCTGGTTTTGATTTTGTTTCTGGAGTTGATTATTCATTTAAATGTGGTAGTGTGGCTGTGTTGGAAAATAATTTCTGCTATTTTGTCTTTTTTCTACAGATTAAGTAGGGCAAGTAAAATTTTTAAAGTGTGGTTCTTAATTTCAAGTGTACAAATACAGGAGTGCTGGGTGGGAATTTTCATTTGTGGGGTTTTTTGTTTATTTGCTGTGGGGTCCACAATAGATGCCATACATTTTCAGGTAAGCATTCCATGGATGTGCTGGCCTGTGTAAACAGCAGTGAGACTGACTGAAGCTTGTGACTTTTATATCAAAAGGTTTTCTTAACATTTCCATATTTAGAAGGCAGATTTAATGCATAAATAGAAGTAGAGGTGAATCCACACAGATCAATTCCTCAAGCAGCCCAGGATTTCTTTTCATGTACTATTTGCTGTATTTATTAGAGAGTGAATATTTTTCAGTACGCACTTTGGGTTTTTTTCCATGTAAATTGCTCAGATAACAACATGACTCCTGTTTTAAGGAATTTTCCTAACCAACCTGTTATTCCTTAGGATTTTCCCAAAACCCCCAAGATTGTTTCAAGCAGCACAGTTCCTGTGTCTGGCAGGTGTCTGAGCCTGGCTGCTGGGGGTTGCTGCTCTGTAGCCACAGGCTGTGTCTCCTCTCTGCGTCTGGCCTGAGCGCTTCACCCTGGGCCTGCATTTTGCCATTTATCAGTAGCTGGAACAAAGACACAGAGGAGGCAGCCACTGTGCCAGTACCTGCATGAGACCCAGCAAATGGGACTGAAAACATGACGTGACTTAATTGATCTGTTGTCCTTCAGGGACTTCCTTACACAGGGATTCATCTTTCACCTTTCCAGGGCGTTGCTTGGCTATTGTCTGCACAGGTCTCCCAGCAGGAAGACATGACAGAGGAATCAGCTCCTGCTTGCTGGATTAATTCATTTATCACAAATAAATAACCTTATGTGTCTCCCTACAGAACAAATGTTGGAATAAATCACATACTGAGGCTTTGAAAGAATAATCTCGACAGTTTAAAGTGTAAAAGATTTAATGAAATGTTTCAGCACAGCACACTTTTGGGGGAAAGGGTTCCTATCATATCCAGTGGGTTTATAATGAACTATTTGTATTTTTGGCTTGGATTTTAGTTTGGGTTTTGGGGAGTTTTTTTAACTTTTTTTTTTTTCTTTCAACCCTTAATTCTGCTCGAGTAAGAAAACTCTATTGGCACCACAGGAAGGCCCGTCAGGATTAGTTTGTATCCTCATAACTTGAGTGAAGTTGAAGGGACAGAAGCTGTAGGTCAGTGGAATTGCCTATTCTAGGAAATGAAAGTGCAGATGCCACGAAAGAATGGCTCTGTTTCCTGGGACATGCACAATTCTAAATAGGGAAAAAATTAGGGTGTCTTTCAGAAGCAAAATCTGTCCAAAGCACAGGTTTAGATTGGCATTTTTATCTAAGAACTATCAGTCTTTTGGTGATATTTCTAGGAAATCCTCCTCCCTCAGAGGGAAGCCACTGTTAATGTGCTTTGCCAGCAGTGATTTGCCAGGGAATGAATCAGAAGAGTAGAAAAAAAAGGTTTGTACAGTCAGGCTGGGAGAACCTGTGGAAGGAAAACAAACATGCTAAAGGCCAGGAAGGGACTGAACTGGTTCTCATCTTCCCCTTGGGAATCAGGGACTTAACAGCTTTTTGTCCATTACACTGGTTTAGTGTAGCTCCAAAACTGCAGATGATAACCTGAAATACTTTAAAATAAATGGCTGTGCTGAATGTTAAGACTTTAATTTTGCAGTGTCCAGGCAGCTAAAGTGCATCTGACAGTAAGTTCATGTACTCAGGGTACAGCTGAATCACAGCTGCCTTGGTCTCATCTACAAAATTTTCAAACCCCAAGCCTCCGTGTAGGTCAGTGACACCTTCATCATCTGACAGACATGAGCAGCCATCACCTGATTCGAATGGTCATTTTTAATTGAAGTTGTTTAGAAAGTGCAAGAAAGGATTTATTCTAATTTAAATTCATCTGACTTTTGGTGAGAAGTTGTTATTCAGAGGTGCCAGGAGCGATTGACTCTTGTGGAGCTCCCTGGAACACTTTGTGGGTGTCTAAAATGTCGTACAGTGTGCTTTCCTCTGAGTGCTGGGAGTTGTGTGGCTCTGGGGGTGTTTAGGGATTTTCAAGGGGCTTTTCTGCAGCCAGATCTCAAAGCTGCCGGGGCATTTGCCATGTTTGACTGTCACCAGGCCTCAGTACAGGCTCTGCTGAGGAGGTTGCAGCAGGGGTGGTCCGGTCTCTCTTCAGGACAGCAGGAGGGGTTGCTTGGCTTTGGAAGTACCGGTTAATGCAAGGAACAATGGTCCAAAGGTGATCAACTACTGCACATCCAGTTTCTTTTATCAGATCTCAACTGACTTGTGAAAGGAGGAGGAGGCACCTGCCTAGTCTGAGGACAGAGGAGGGAGCTTGTGCTAAGGGATATGTCTTTAGAACCATTTGGCTTTTGATTTGTTGTCCCATTTGCTGTTTTCTGCCCCTGAGCTCTCAAACAGTCTCTAAACTGTTTCAAATTGATCCAGAGTCCAGTCCACAAAAACTGAAACAAAACCCCCAAACCAGCAAACCTTGTTGATGGCTGCTTTGGGCTGGGAGAGGGTGTGAACAGTTAATCTTGTTCATTATACCTGAAGTGTTTGAAACCGTGGTGGTTTGCCAAAACACCATTGTCTCCAGTGCAAAGGGGAATGTTCCAGTGCTGTTGGATTTCAGTGTGACCAGGATGACCTGACTTTGTTGACCTGAGTTACTGAGCAGTTACTAAAATAATCAGAGTAAACCGCTGTAACTAATAACACACAGGGAACGAATATAGAAACTGGTGTTAGCAAAAATGAAAATGCTTGATGAGGTGTTTTGATACCTTAAAAGTGAAAAACACTATTCTGTGCAATTTTCTTAAGTGCTAGAGAGAGCCTTCTTAGCTAAGTCATGCTAATGAAAGCAAATGGCAGGATGTTGATGCCAGTGCCCAGGTAAGGGAGAGCCCCAGGAGAAAGGGCTGTGTGGCTGCCTTGGCTTCAGCTGCCAGTGGAGCTGCTGACTCGCTTGGCTGCTTGTAAGTCCTAATGGGACTGTGTCAGGTGTCCCCTCTGCCTGGCCTGGGAACATGTTCGTGTTTCTCTTATCCCAAAGTGTTTGTAAATGTCTGCAGGGAGCAACATCGGGGGCTTGTCTGGCCACAGCTCAGGCAGTGCCACCACCTTTAAAAAGGCTTTTAGGGAACACTGGGGAGCAAAACTGGTTTTGTCGCAGGAGCTACAGTCAGGGCAAACACACTCCAGCAGAGGGGTTAAGTCACATAAACATTCAGTCAGGATTGGCTGAATACTTGGTCCTTCGAAGAAAAAAATTCTTACAGTGCTTTTGGGGGCAGGGAAGGTTGCAAGAATGACACGCCCAGATGTTTGCCATGGCCTACAGCTAAGCTGCCACATACAGCTCCTGTTGTGTAATTAGTGTTTACACATATCCAGAACGACTGCTGCATGAAATAATAAATTAAAAAATAAGAGATCGGACACTTGGCTTAGCTTTCGTGTTTTGATGGCTGCCGTGGTTTCAAAGCCAACTATCGAATTGTTTTTGCGATGTCCTTTTTGTGGCCGTTCCCTAAATCGCTTCCCGTGTTTCCCTTCAGGTGTCGGAGCGCCTCAACCAGCCCGGAGTGGCCATAGGCCTGGCCTGGACCCCCCTGGGAGGGGAGATCATGTTCGTGGAAGCGAGCCGGATGGACGGCGAGGGCCAGCTCACCCTGACGGGGCAGCTGGGGGACGTCATGAAGGAGTCGGCTCACCTGGCCATCAGCTGGCTGCGCAGCAACGCCAAGAGATACCAGCTCACCAACGGTGGGGCACGCTCAGCCCTGCAGCTCAGCCTCAGCCTCGTAACGCTGCTGAGGAACCGTGCCACTTACTCACTGTGGAAGTGTTTGAAGTGTCTCATTAACAGAGAAAGGGTTTCAGCCATCAGTGCTACAGTGAGGATGAGATCAGCTCCAGAGTGCCTTTGTGTAGTTCTTTCTCAGTTGCTGCCAAGCCTGAGTGGTTGTGGCCTAGCAGAATGCGAGTTGTGTCTCCCTGCCGTAGCCTGGGAGGTTGTGGACAGCTTCAGTGCCAAGGTGCTTCTCCTTGGTTGTGGCAGACACTGCCTCTGACTCATTTTTACACTCAAGCTTTCCAGCAGTACTGTCATGATGGAGACAGATAGGGAAGTCTGTAGTTTTTCCTACCAGGTTCTGTTAAAAGGTTTTTGTAGTTTAAGTTTTAGCGTTTGAAAATGTTGGGTTTGTATGGCAGCTGTGGAGCTGCAGTGCAATAGGACTCTGGACAAGAACATTTTAACTCTTTTTTGTTTGAACCTCCCAGGACTTGTGGAAATGTGCTTTCTAGATTGATCATCTGCTGATCAGGCAAATAACTGACCAGTATCTGTCACTGTTTGTGGAAGTTTAGATAGGTTAAAAACCACAATGGAATTAATGCATGAAATGCTGCAGGCATTACCTGGGTGCCTGTTTACCTCTCTGGTTTACACTCCGTGCGCTCCGTTACAGGTGAAAGGACATAAATGAGAGTTTCACTTTATTATAATTGTGGGTTTCTGTGGAGTGTTCTCTGAGCATTGACATTGATGGTTTGGGACATAAAAATTCTATGTAGAAATTCCTTGATTTCTACATTAATCCCTACTCTGAATTTCCCAACACATGCAAATGCCAAGCTTATTGGTTATCGTGTTAGTTTTTTTCTAGGAATATGGGCGTAGGAAAACTCAATGGGTTTCCTCTTTGTTGTTTTTTCCTAGGGCCTCTGCAATATTGTGTTGGTTTTTTCAGCCTACTGTTAATAAATAGTGCCAAGGCTTTTAGTTCTTGGTGGGCTTTTAGAATAAAGACCAGGAACAAAATGGGTTTAGATTTTTAACATTCAAACCATTCTTTTTTTCCTTAAGCTTCTGGAAGTTTTGATCTCCTTGACAACACTGACATCCATCTGCACTTCCCAGCTGGAGCTGTCACAAAAGATGGACCATCTGCTGGCGTTACCATAGTAACCTGTCTTGCTTCACTCTTCAGTGGGCGGCTGGTGTGCTCAGATGTAGCCATGACAGGAGAAATTACACTAAGAGGCCTTGTTCTTCCAGTAAGCATCATTTGAGAAAAGAGCTAAGTTGTATTAATTCTCCCTGTTTTGGATATAAAATCTGTTACTAGCCACTTAAAAAACCAGAGTCTTGCTGGATCACTCCTTAGCAGCAGTGCAGTCTCTGCTGCTGCAGTTGGAAGAGGCCAGTGGAGGCCAGGCTGCTGCAGGACTGCCCCACTCCTCTGCTTTGCCTTTCAAGCTAAAGCCAGCCTTGATGTGGCTTTTTGGGAAATTACATGAAAATGTCTAGTTGGAAAGGAAACCTCAACGTCTTAAAATGCAAGATGGCTCTAAAGTCTGTACTGCAGTTTCTAAATGTGCTTCCTCAGACTGCTGGTACAGAACTACCTCTGGTGTCTTTGAAAAGTTGTGTCTTAAAGCTCTCACACTAACTGCACACAGGTTACTCCTGAATCCATGGATCTCCTTTTAGGTTTCTCTTAAATGTTCCTTGTATATAGCTCAGCCAAATGGGGTTTCCATAAAGCTTTGCCAAAGCACGAGGGCAAAGGAGGTTTTCAAACAGACAGAATTTAGTTTAAAGTGTCAGTGCAGCCTGGCACAGGTGCTGAAGCCAATATGGGAGTTATCATCTCATACCAAATGA
The DNA here is from genome assembly GCA_013398855.1 of Mohoua ochrocephala. NCBI lineage: Eukaryota > Metazoa > Chordata > Aves > Passeriformes > Acanthizidae > Mohoua > Mohoua ochrocephala. The sequence goes on from VZTA01020237.1 coordinate 80,316, forward strand.
TGGACAGGAGGAGGATGAAGATGGCAATCGGGCAGGATTTTGTTTCCTGCAGAGGAGACAGAAGCAGAGGTGCCACGGTAAGGAGGGGCCTGCGAGGCTCTGGTGGCACTGAGCCTGACAGGAGAGGCCCTTGCCCAGGGTTCTGGAGCACCCTGCAGTAACTCTGGTGCAAGCCAGCTTAGCCCAGCAGCCAGACTGTCCTTGCTGCCCCGGGCAGTGAGCACACTGCCTGCTGCAGGAGGTGCACGCAGAGATAAGGTACCTGTAAATATTGAACCACATTCTCCTGCTTCCTCAAGGTAGTCTGGAATTGAGCTGTTAACAGTCACTGAATTCCCAGGAGTGTGCCAGGGGCTGCCCCTGCTGCTGAGTGAGCAGCACTGCCCAGACCCCTGGGGGCACGGTGAGGATCACAGTTCGTTCCTGCCCTGTGTCACAGCAGCCTGAGGTTTGCCCTTTGTGCTGTAATACGGGGCCTTCCTCTCCTCTCAAGCAGTGTAAAATTACACGTTTCTGCTCTGAGAGGGTCCTTAGGAATAGAAAGGAGTTTGGGAGAAGAAGCTGCAGCTGTAATAAAAACTTATTTAAGCCCCCTGTTTACATCTCATTAGCAACTCAACCAGGAGGCTCAGTGGAGCAGTGCCTGGTGTAGCACAAAACATCTCTCCCCTCCTGGAACGCAGGTTTGCTTTGCTGGACATTTTCTGTCGTACAGCTCGAGTTATTTTTCTTGGGACATTGCTTCCTTAGGACTCTTTTTCTCCTAATTCTAACACTGTCTTTATCTGGCAAATCTTCTGTTCTAATGCAGGTGCAGGATTTCAGCACCTAATATAAAAAAATGGAGTGAAGGCCACTTTTGTTAAAAAATTCCTGAAAAGCAATGACTTTTCCACTATTGATTCTCCTGTACCTGCACTCCTAGATTTATTTTTCTCTTGTTATTAGCTGTTACAGAAAGAATACTGTAGCATATTAACATATTTCCCTCATTAAGCACATAATGAGCTACAACTGACTGCATTTTTAATTGCTTTTCTAAGTGACTGAGGGAGGCAGAACCTTTCATCAAAATTTAACTTCTGATGTGATGTTACAATTATTACTTTGTTAGATTAGTTCATTGCTTTTATATATGTATTTCTTCTCCTCCTTAGGTTGGGGGAATTAAAGACAAAGTGCTGGCGGCACACCGAGCTGGACTGAAGAGAATCATCATTCCTCAGAGGAATGAGAAAGACCTGGAAGAGATCGCGGCGCACGTGCGGCAGGACCTGACCTTTGTGCTGGCCGGGTGCCTGGACGAGGTGCTGAACGCAGCCTTCGACGGGGGCTTTGCAGTGAAGGCCAGGCTCGAGCATCTGAATAGCAAACTTTAGGCAGGCAGGCCGGGGTTCCTTCTCTCAAATTCCATAGTTCTTGATCTCTTTCAGCTACATTTAGGTATCGGGTACCACTATGAGCTAAGCGGGATTGTTTAAAGGGGGGTGTCAGTGCCATCAAAAGGAAGGTGTTGCTGCAGCAGTTACCAGCCTGAAACTGCATTTGATGGGCATTTGCTGCTTTTTATCAGTAAAGAATCTTGAATCTCATTTCCTGATCGAGTCAAGCATGAGAAAGAATTCCTTAGCCTGTCTGGCACCTCTGTGCGTCCATGGCAGCAGCTGGTCACAACCTGAAGGAGGGAATAACGTGCAGCAGGAGAGGCTCATAGGTGGGGTTGTTACAAAAAGCAAACTGATTTAGTGCAAGTTTACTTATTTACAAAATATCTGTAATAATAATGAATGATAATGTGCTAAGGAACAGCAGTATCAGGGAAAATAAGGTTTTTGAAATCTAAAAAAATACACTTAAGGGATCTAAAGAGAAGCACTATGGTCTAAATGAAGTTATTAAGTCCTTTCAGCACTTGGTTCTAGTTTGTAGCAAGGCCACTGCAGGCACCGTTTTTCAAACCCAGGAAGCAATGGCAGAAGAACTGAAATGTTGGAATTGTTGTGTACGAAGGGAGAGAACACCTCAGTTCACACCTGCACAGCTGTCCCTGCAGCAGCAGGGGGGGATGGAGCGTGCTTGAAGCCTTAATGAAAAAACCCAGTAATATTTTGGAGGGACAGAGTGCAAGTTCTTCATTCTTAGCCACTACAAACTGACTTGATTCCTATGCTTGGAGGTTCACCCATGGAAATGAAATCCATATAAACGATGCCAAGAAACTTCTGACTCATTATTCGCTGTGAATGATGTAAGGTTCAATGTCTGGCAGCCTCCCTGTCCTTTGATAGCCTTGTCTCTTATCTCCCCTTGAACCTCAGCGAGAGCTGCACTTCAGTGTGTGATCCAGGCCCTTTGGCATTGTTTATTCCAGGGTCAGCCCCACAAGCAAATCCTGGATGTTGTGACATCCTTCTCTTGCTCGCTGGTTCCAAAGTGCTTATGAAACGCACACTGTGCCAGTGACAACCACCTGCTCTAGAAGCTGCCTATAAATCAAAAGTAAGAGTTTGCTTTCGTTTCCATAGCTAACAAAGCTGATTTACCTGGAACATAACAGCACTGATAGTAATCAATTCAGAGGGAATTTCAACACCTGTTTTACAAAAGATTTTACGACTTTGACAAAAGACTTAATCTAATAAAATGATAAAAAGAAAACCGGCTTCTGTGTCAATATTGTAAGAGCTCTACTCTTAGTCACTCGCAAGCCAAGTTCCGAGACTCTGGACATCACCCCCAGTCTCAGAACCTGTTCTGCCTCACGAGAAACGTGCAGGGAAGAAGTGCAAGGAAACTTCCCCCTGGGTCAAACCCCAGCCTGGTACCTCTGTGCTCCTGCTTTGCGCTTTTGATCAAACCAGGAGGGAAAGATCCTTTTCCAAAGAGAGTGAGAAACAATCCTGCACTGCTCTGCACTCAGAGCACTGACATGCTCGGAATTCCAGTAGTCTGTTTACACAGGGACAAAACAAATCTGCATTTTTTTAAAAGAGAATAAAGACTACTAAAAAAGTTTCCACCACAGCAAAAAAAGAGGGAGCTGCTCCCCAGAAAAGTTAAAGGATGACTTTCTGTGTGACACATCACCCCAATTCCTAAGTCTTGTCCCCATGGACTCCACCTGAAGGTGAGGGGTTTAATGCCCTTCTGAAGACAGTGGCAGGCATTTACTGCCAGCCGTTCCTGTCACTGCTGCCGGAGCTGAGGAGGTTCTGTTACTGTGTGGAGATTTTTTTTGACCAAAACGTAAGCATTACCCATTATAGCACACGCTACAGCCACACTCTGGTGCCTTTTGTTTTGCTTTCACTGAGCAGAATAATCCCGTGCAGCAGCGAGCCAGAGCAGTACAGAACTTCTGAAGGGATGTCAATGCACTGGGGATCATCTGCTTAGGAACCAACAGTTACATGGACCTGAGATTAAATTGCGTCCCTCAGAAAAATACCCCAAGACAGCTGAAGCTTATCAAAGGCACAAGCAGTGGTAGCTCCTTTCCATCACCACTCTGAACTGCTGCAGGCAGTAACTACCCCACGGTGCAATTCCTGCTTTAATCACAGCAGCTTGGAAAAGACTGGATAAAACAACAGGACAGGCAGCAATACAAAACCATTCACCTGCTTTAATTTTAAAGCACTACTGCAAACAAGAACTAGCAGGAACTGTCACAACAGAACCAAAATATTTACATCCACATCTGTCAAACATTTAAAGGCCTTTTTTTTTTTTTAAAGGGCAATGAAAAACCACAGAGGTAGTGCTAGCAGACAAATGCAAGATCTACTGCATTTCATCTTTAGAGACCAATTTGAATACTGCTTCCCAATACAGCAAAGTAAAACAGCACTTTATCTAAAATAAATAGCTAATGTTAAGACAATGCCAGGCTTCAATACACCTTTATTTTAGATAAGGTAGTAAACTGTACAGATTTCGAGTATGGTTTCTTTTTTCACATATAACAGTGTAGTTGACTTACCAGATCCTCACACTCTTTAGAGCCGATCCACTGAATTAGGCTTCTCATACTTTTGAGGATCTGGGCCTAAGGGTAATTTCATCATTCCATCTGATGATGGATATATCAAAGGTTTTATACAATTATTTAACACCAAATGGAGCAATACTAATTTACATTACAGTAAGTCAGCATACAGTAGTTATGCTATAGCTCTTGTCCTCTGTGAAACGTGACCCGACCTGTCTGAGCACACCAGGCAGCTTCTCCAGCTCCCTGCCAAGGCCGTTCCTGCAGGCCCCTTCCAGAGCGCAGCCCTGACCTTCAGCCCGCTGATGGAATCGCTGCGGCCCCGCACGCGGGCTCAGGGGTGACACTGCTCCCGGGGACACAGCCCAGGCTGAACCCTCCCAAACACCAGCAGCAGCAGCCACCGGCCCTGCACAGGCCCGGCCTCTCAGGGCAGGGTCACAGGCTCCACACAGCTTCTCCACTGTGTTCCCTAAACAAAACCAGAGCCGGAATAGCCCAGCCAGCCAGGCACCAGGGAGCAAGGGAGATGGGAGCTGCTCTAAAAAGGGTATTTAGCCAACTTTCTCTTAAAGACAAACTGGAGGTAAATGTAGACAAGCTTAATTAGGTGAGAATAATTACTGAATTTAGAAGACTGCAAACAGTTGGCTGTATATTCAAAAGGAAAAAAATGCTAGATTGCAGGAGTTTTGGAAGCATTTATCTACTGCCACAAGGTACCAGTACATCTTTTAAATTACATCTGTGCACAGTTCAAACAGCCTAAGTATCAAATTTTAAGAGTGAAACTTTTACTACATGAAGCTATTTCTGTAGTATTTTATTAATCCAACCCAATGGATTTTATGTTCCTTACCTGCAGAACTACTTACCTCATCATGCATCAAAAATAATAAGAACAAGAGTTGTCTTAACAGATCAACTTCTGATAAGAAAGTTAAGACAGTGCACAGTAAATAAACTGTATTTTAATGTGTTACAAAAGTAGTTAATAGCCAGACCAGCTCCCCGACACATCGGCTACCACTCGGTTTGACAGAGATTTCCTTCCGACAGCTCAAGGTGGAACAGCTTTGGCCCTGCTCTTGTCTGCGTCTGCTTTGTAACACAAATCCATTTACATTCGTGGTTCAGGTGTGCACAGACAGGCAGTCTGCATAAAGCCCAGTATCCTTCCAAAGCCTTTAGGGCTGGTCAGTCACACCTGGAAGAGATTTATCTGCATTGTCATGTGGATCATGTCACCAAAAGGAGATACAAAGGTCAGTTCCAGACAGTTACTTTAGTAACAACCAAAAGACGTGAAGACAAGAAACTGAGCAAGAGCATCAATGTGTCAAACTTTGAGCTAAAGCAAAAAGCAGAAGTTGGCTGTGTTTTTTTCATTTGCCAGGTAATCTTTTAATGACAAATATAAAAAGACTGAAAACATCTCACTCTGACTGCCTTTTTTTTTTTTTTTTTTTAACAAATGGTCTGCTTTTATAATTACAAATACTGTGTAATACAATACTTTCTTTGTACTGCAAACCAACAAATACAAGGATGCAATCAAATTTCTAAGCATCTCTAAATTTGAAATGTGAATTTTTTTTTTTTTTAAATTCGGAAAGTTCTTAATAATTGTTCATTTTTGTTAGAAGATAACTCAAAGTACAACAACATCTAGACCTGTTTTTAAAGGAGCTGTCTTTCCTGACACATCTTTGAACATAAGCACTCCTTTCGAGTTCAGTACATTCACAAATAGCTCAATTAAGAACAGTATCACCAATGAATTGACTACTGGAAAGAGACAAAATTTACCAAACATACAGAAATATAAGTTTTACCATAGCAATTATGCATATCAAAAGATGACACCTGTAATTAATTTTAAAAAGATACAAAAAAGAGAAAAACCTGAATTACAGAAAAGAAAGTCATATTTATTTAATGAAAAACTAGAAGTTAATAAAAATTAGCAAATACACAAAAAATATACACAAACAGCAGCAATACTATGTAGTGACTTACAAAGGGGGGGCGGGAGGAGGAGGGGAAGCAGCGGCCAGAGACCAGACCGCTCAACATGGCTTGTCAGTCAAAGGGGGAGGAAAAAAACACAAACAAAAACACGAAACAGTATCCTTTTCAACAGTACAATCAATCTACAAACAAGTTTTTAGAATTATTTTACAACATTTCCTGTAGAATCAATTCTTAATACAAAAGATGCCCATTTTGGGTGTATATATATTTTCAGTGGTTTACTGTTGACTTATTTTAAATATATTAGTTACTACATGCAACTGCTTCCTGTAATTTAACAGCCTTTCCTTTTATTTACCTTCATTTATGTCTACCCTCCATCTACCAAATAATTTGTCTGACAGTCAAAGATGGTTACCCTATTTCTGCTAAATTAAATGAAACGGTTTTAAACACTGGCCTGAAGAGGTTTGATTGCCATTTCAACACATGGATATAGTTACATTGATGCCTAAATTGCCATTTTCTGCAAAGAGCTGTGCAATGCTGGTGTCAAAGACTAGACAGTCACTATTCATAATGGCTGTTGCAATTCCCTCATGAATGGATCGAGGAGTTGCTTCCCAAGTCAATCGCCGCCTATGCCCGTTTAGCTCGAGTCGATAAGCAAAGTTTTCTGCTTGCTTGCGTGTTCCTATCAGCTGTACAATTGCAAAGAACTGCTGGTGACCATCATATTTTTCCTGTTTCTCCAACACTAGCATGAAATGAAAGCCAAAACAAGACTGCATCATAACCCAGTCAACAGCACCAGGAAGATTAATGTCCGTGGCCAGGAACACTATATCTTCTCCCTGCAGCGTTGTAATTGACTTATGCTGATGCATCAGGTGTGGCATTACAGCATCCAGAGAACCTTGCCATTTACACGAAGCACCGGGACAGGGACAGGAGTAAGGCCTAAACTCACACAGCTCCTCATGGTCTGCTTTTTCTGTGTGTGGCAAAGTTATCTCGCAGCCGGAAGAGGCGTATTTACATGGGAAGAGTACGGAATTGGCAACTTTCTCCATAGCCAGGTTACGGATGGAGCCCAGCGGGCCTCGGCAAGTGGGGCAGCACGTGAGTTTGGGGCGACAGTTGCTACAGACCAGATGGCCACTCTGACACTGCAGGATCGGTGGCAGCACATAGTCAAAGCACACAGGACACTCAAAGAGACTGGCCAAGTCATTGTTGGAAGCTGTGGTGCCCGTCAGCGCAGGCACCCTCTGCGATGGCGTACACTTGGAAGTACCTGTGGGTAGTGCTGTGGCGGTCTGACGGCTCATTTCTGCAACAGAACAGAGGAAAAACAATTCAGATCAAACCGTATTTCACTGCCTCTGCATGCAGCATTTCTTGACTTACAAAGAAGCTTCAAGAGAAGATAAGATACGAATGAAAGCGAAGCACCCCCCATGCAATACAAACTGCGTCTATGTGATGTGTACATCAGTTGTACACATACGGTACAGACTCATGACATGGAAACTGAACAAGTGAAGAACTTCTGCTCACTGTTCTAAAGTGGAATTTACCTACTGGAAGCTGCAAGGGAGAGGAGGAAAGAAAGATGTGCTAAAAATAAGAAGTTAGTTATTGCTGGTTTGGTTTTTTAACACTGCAGTTATGAAATGCTTCACACAGATCACTCGTGTGTATCGACTCTGTGCATAGAACAATTCTAAGCTGCGGTGTATGAGAAACGAGGAATTTGTAATGAAGAAAACCATCTTCTGGATAGGACCTTCTCAGTAATCATGTTTACAGTGTACTTTTTTAAAAAAAAGTTGAAAAACACAGCTCAGACAATTACTACACCCTGCTTTTTTCCCAGGATAGGACAGTGACTCTTCATTGTCATTACTCTGCTACTGAGGCCCACAGCTTGTAAAGCACATCCATTGCTTCAGCTTCCTGAACTAAACCATTTGTGAGGATACCAGAAAAAACCCCCAAAGCAATTATTTTATTTAATTTCCCAAATAAGACTAAAAATTCGAACTTCACTTGTTGAATTTGAGAATTCATTTTACCATGTAAAATAGCATTTATAGTCTCTTGGAAAGGCTCTCTTGATGAAGTTCCACGTTCAGTGGAGCTCCCCCAGAAGTTCTGTCCTTCCCAATGTCCCCAGACAAAGGTGACAGCTGTCTGACCAAACAGCTTACTTGAGCATTCCACACATGTGGAACGAGTACCCTATTTCTTAACATGTTATGTTTTTCTGCACTCCTAACTCTCCTCCTTCTTGTGCAGAAGGAATGACAAGCACTATCTGAAAAAATAAACACAGTTTTGAAAAAATAAACCATACCTTTGTAGGTAAAGGGCAGTTCAATAAAATGCTATCCAAAATTGGCTTCTGTAACACAGTACAATTCTCAGCCACCCTAAGTGCCTCTCTGCGAGTACAACCAGCTCTGGAACTGTCACGTACGTATAAAGCTCTCAAAATAAACCTCATCTTTAATCTCCTTGCTATTTGACATGGGAATATTAGGCAATAGGCAAGCTTCCCATATTTAGCATCATTTCACCCACAAACTTACTCATACTTGGACCAGACAGCTCAGAGCAGCATACTGTGCATGCTTTTGCAAGACATGCACTGTTCAGGGCACAAAGCAGACGAACTAAGGGATTCCAACTTGCAAAATGACTTAGTCCTTGACATTCAAAAAGTAATGACAGACAAGTCCGAATTCCTCTACAGAAGTACCTCTCCCCAGAGCTAGAAAAGCATGAGGGTCTAAGATTCGATATTCAGGCACTGATTTTATGAGTCTCACAAGCCCATTGACGGCATCTTCTCAACCCACCAAACTCTCCTCCCTCCATCTCAGGCTTGGTGGTCTAGAAACACCCAATTCCCATCCTTGGGAAAAAACCCCATGCAGCAGTTTTCAGTGCTGGGCCATAACTGATACTGTAGAGATCTGAGAAGAATGTTTGTGTCTTTTGGCCGTATCTTCCCACTGTGGGGCATTCCAGCTCAGATGAGAAGTTTAGGATGTCTGTGACAAATCAAGCACGTGTCCTGGGGAAGTGATGCTGCACCAGGGAGGGGATTCGAGCAGCAAGGCCTCTGCCAACTGCACTGCTCTGCGTCCCCAGCACCTGCAGGTGGGGGGCACCCTGCAGTTCTGTGCTCCAGAACAAACCATTGGACAGGAGAACCAGTGCTGATCACACCGTTCACTTGGGAAGAGCTTGGAAATCACAAGCATATTCATATGTAAAATTCTGAAAGCGTTTCCCTTCAAATACTGCAAACACGCACATTTCAGAAAAGTCCGTGTGTGCTTCCTCTTGCCTGACCCTGTACGTCCTGATGCAGGGATCCCCCGTAACCTGCAGATAACGCTGGTGAAAACCACTGCGTCAGACCAGTTCCCTGGGCAGCCTGACGGGCTGGGTGAGCTCTGCTGTCTTTAATTACACCTCGCTGAGCCCATGCAACAGTTAAATGAAGCAACCTACAAACTTTGCGAAAGACCTTGTGCACAGATGCGCTTCAGAACAGAACTGTGTTACCAGCACTCCTGCGTGAGCAGCCTTCACACACTCCTTCCACAACGCTCACAGGAGCAGGGAATGAAAACGAGCAGGAATCTCTGAACCAGACCACTGAGATTAGCATGCAAGAAAGAAACTGGATAAGGCTATAAACTGTAATTTACCAAGCCTAAACCTGCCCAAAGCCTACATTTTCATCACTCTTGTTAACACAAAGATGAATAATACATCTTTTATGGCTATCTCAAAAGTTACCAGTTAATCACAAGTAAAAGTTTTAACAGTGGAATACATTTAAGCCACCAAACTATGAAAACCATACAATTACAAACCAAGGAAAAACAACTACAGAACTGGAAATAAAGTTTAAAGATATTTTTAGTTATAAACCCCTTACTACAGGTAAAAGCCCCTATATGCAATATTTGCTATTACGCTCTCTTTATTTGCACACACTAGGAACAAGTCTCTAAGCAACGGCGACAAACTAAGGAACACTACGGTGTCATTTTCAAGAGTAGTAGTTCCTTTAACTCCAACTATCAAAAAGACTGTACATATTCGAAAAAATTTAACCAACAGGAAGAGTGAAAAGGGGAAAATGCATTTTAAGATTCCCTAATTCTAAATCAAGAAAAACCGTTCTTGCTAACATCAGAAGGCAGCGACCTGTTGCTAAAAGTATTCTCGACACTGTTCTGGGGAAGGTGACATGCACAAGCTACCGAGACCACCCGCGGGACACCACTTAAGAGCTCCTACAAGCCCGGCTTTAAATACTGCGCATAAGGCAATTTAAACGGCGCTACCTTTCCCCTTGCAGGTTTTACTCCCCGGCAAGCACGCAGACCAGACGCCCTTCCAGGAATACGGCCCGCTGGAGGCAGATCTGCCCGTCATGGGGCGCGGAGGAGCTCATGGCGTGTCCGCGCAGCACAGACGGGCTCGGGCGCGGGGGGCGCGGGCCGGGCAGTGACCGCGGCCAAAGCCCCCGCGACCCGCAGCGGGC
>VZTA01020237.1:110167-123533 GCA_013398855.1 Mohoua ochrocephala
TTTTAAGTCTGAGACTGTTACCAGATGTGAATTACTTTGACAGATGATCTCTATATGCAAATAATCAGGTGCCAGCTAAAGCCTAAACATTATATAAAAAGTCCTGTACCAGACTCAACACCTCTTCAGTTTAATACAGAAACAAACAGCAAACAGTGTATGGACAAACACCTGTAGCTGGCACCAATCAGTTAGTTTGCTGAGGTAGAGTCCCACACCAAGCACATTAAAGGTAGTTTTTCTCTAAATTCTTACAGGTTGTTTCATTGTACTGTTACTCATTCTTCAGGCAAAGAGCCAACATTTTGAGCCTTCCTAAAAGGAGAGACCTGTATAGGATTTAGGTATGTCTTTGTCATAAGCCTATTTATGAAATATGCCATGAACATATTGGAGAGAAAAAGAAAGTGGCATCGCTTTCCTTGCTTACAAATCCCATTTTTGCTTTTGTGAAATACCTCTGACAGAGGCCAATGGCTTCTCTTCAAGTTTTCTGATGAGAAAACACACACTAATCCCCTTTTCTGTACTTGCAACCAATCTCCCAAGGCACATGATTAACACCTTGCTCAGATCCTGCCACGTCTACCAGCTCCTACTGGTTCTAGCTCTCTCAGTACACATAAATGTTTCATTGTTCTCCTGTTCAGCCTTTACTTATTGACTGTACTCAGGCCCGTGACCGAGCACAGACATAAACATTTGCCAGAAAAGTAGCATTTTGACAACACCTCCAAAGAAAATGGTCATGCTTCCACTCTTTCTCCTCTTTTCTTCCTCTATCCATACAAACAGGGACAAAAAGTCTCCTGGTTTTCATTTTCTGCATGAATCAGTAAGAATGGGAGCACTACCATGGGGAAGCCTGGACAAAGAAGAAAGGTTTGCATTCAGCTTTCGTTGAAGGGTGATTGGAGAGTTTTGAACTTTCCTGTTGTTAGTAATTTTTCAGCAAAGTTCTCGTGGTCACCAAGATACAACTGCAGCAAGACCATATAGTAGAGTAAGGGTCAACTTTGTTCCCATTCCTGTTTCTGTTTAAAATAGGTTTTCAAAGCATTATCAATGTCAAAGACTTGTCACCAGAAATATATCAGCAAATCATGCACTGGATAAATATAACACCTTCCATTAGGTGTTTTGGGAGCAGTGCAAAGTAAGGATATTTATTGTCAGGTATCCCTTTGCCATTCAACATTCCTGTTCATTTTCCTGGGAGAGAGACCGAGCAGACACCACAGAGTGTAATGAGGATTATAAAATCAGAGTGGGTGAAGCACTGAAGAAGCTGTCGGCCTCAAAGAAATCTGATTACATGCATTATCCCTGACACTTCTGATTTACCAGAGAAGGGGGAAAATTACAAGAGATAACATTCTGTTTTTCACACCTGAGTACAGAGAAAGCTCGAGGCATTATAATGTTCTTTGATATAAATGCCTAATTCATACTGCACACGTCTTTTGTCCTTCCAACTGTCATATCATTTACCATTGTGGCACCTCTGTTTCCAGCCTCCCCGTAGATTGCTGGTGCTACACAGGAAAGCTTTTGAGGCACAGGCTTCTTTTTATTCAACAAGGCTGTTTTAACAGTGTTGTAAGAAAAAGGGAAAAAATAATTAAAACAGTCTGGTTTGCAACAGCATGATTAAAAAAATGTAATATGACAAGAAGAGGTTCACCATCCTAATTAGAATGGTGACACTAACCATCAATAATGTCACCACAGTTTTCCCTACTGAAAATGTTGGGGTTTTAATTCCTGTTATTGCTTGTTGGTTTGGGCTTTGGGGATGGGTTTTTTTCTCTCAGTTGTCTGGAGAGGACAGCTCCCTGGCCAAGGCGAAAGGCTTTTGTAAAATTATTAGACTCGATTCATTAAAGATTAGGCATTTACACCAAAGTGAGCCCAAAATTGAATGTAAAATCTCTTAGGTAGTTATAAATAAATCCATACTTCTTTTGATTATTTTGCACATTTGCTTAAAATGAAAAGCTCTTGGGAAGATCACACATTTGCAGAGCTGCCTGAGAGAAAATTTATAGCTTGTCAGCTGCATAAAGATATCATCTTCCAAAGTATTTTTGGGTGACATGGTAACAACATTCAATAAGATATTAAACAGAAATCCTTTGCAAGCTGTGCCTGTGTTCACTGCGATACTGCTAAAAAGTTTATTTCTCTCTAAATGGAAGAAAGCAAGTACATCATTTGAACATCTGCACAGTGAAACACACATCCTTTTTCATAATTATGGAGCAAATTCTGTCCTGGCTGGCCCAGCGGGGATAAGGAGAAGCACTGCACAGTGCATTTGTTACCACAGGGATCCTGCAGACAGGATTGGATTCCAGCAGGCACACCCCAGGGAGGCACTTTAAGACATGATAAAATACTACAGCCCTGTCTGCCTGCTTGGCCTTATATACAGCACCAGGGAAACCTGCAATAACACCATCTTCTTGTTTTGAATAACAAGCCACCGGAGCGATGTCGTATCAAGCAGAGATCTGCACAGTCTCCATCTTCCCATTTCTTCATATATTATTGTAACATATGCTTCCTTAAAAACTCTGAAAAGAGTGCTAATGCAAAAATCCCTGGTTTGTTTAGAAGAGCTTAAGCTCCAGGACATGGGAATTTCTTGCTGCAGAGCTACTGTTGTTGTTGGCCATCCTACACATTCAGAAAGTTTGGATGGGTGGTAAGGAAATCTACTGCCATAAAATAAATGGCAATAAAATCAATTCTCTATGTATGTATTCTAAACTACAATATTCAGGGACAAATCTCAAACAAAGTGACTCCAATAGTTTCAACAAACATGTCCCTTTAGTCATCACATCATAGACAATAATATTCACAATCAATAAATTTCATCCATGAGCTTCCAATAAATGGTCCTTAGAAGGGTATTACAATGGGAAGGTCTGGAATGTGACCTATCCTGGTAACTAACCAAAGCAGAATCTTCTCCAGCTGCACATCAAAGCAGCTGTAAAACTGCTTTTAGCAAGGAATTAGAGTTCATTCAGAAAATCCAACTATTTTACCCTATCAAATTTCTCCTCATTGTTGACTGTACAGTTCCTACAGGGTTGCATCTAAAGTTTTGGGGTTTTGTTGTTTTTTTGAGGCAGAGATAAATTTTAGCATATTCCTGGAAAACAGGAATGAACTTCTTGATTCCAATTACTAAATCTGCCACCTCTCCAATTTCATTCTGACAATTTAGTATCCTTTTACAATGGCCGCTCTCTCTTCAATTGTTTTATTCCTCTGTTCAGGTTCAGATTTTTGAATTGGGCATTGTGTTTTTTCACAGTTGCAAATCTTCCTTTTTCTTTTTAGTTGTGAAGTCCATTAAGAAACTACTTTAAGCCATGTCCGCTTCCACCTTTTTCCTCCCTTTTTAACTGGTGTTTATCATAAGCTCTCAGTTTTATTGTCACCTTCCTGATTGCTGTCTACCAATTAGACATTGAAAAGCAAAAGGGTATCTGGAGTTTCCATCAAGGAGAAGGTACCCCCTGGGAATGAAAAACAACCCCTGGCTGCTGCATCTGCTGAATTCTAATGGAAATGAATTTAATCTAGTTAGAGGATAGACACTGGGGCTTATTAGTGCCAGAGGCCTTCTGAACTGTGTACATGCTTATCATAAATCCTCACAAACTATTTTAAATTTCATTTATCTTTGTAGCCTTCTAGTTCTGTAACTTTGTTATAACATGGTGCTTAGCGAAACCATAACAAAACCCTTCTTGCTATGCAAAACCTTTTTCACCATGATTTTATACAGTGTAAACTAAAACCAACACAAGTAGGAACAGGGCGGTGGGGAGGTACCTGTTTATGTCAGTACCACTAAATACATGGTCCCAGCAGCCTAAGCTTGTATGTGTCAAGCCCATAACCATATTTAAAATACTGTCCCCAAAACCCACTTACCCCAAAGAGGATGGTGACAGGACTGTATCCTAGGAAGGAGATAAATGTCTACACAGTATCAATACAAATTAAGCAGGCAGGTTATCCATTACATCTCTTGTGCTGATGGAGGAAAAAGCAACCAATTCTTGGTCTAAGACCCTTTTTTAAGCCATTCCCAGTTTTTGATGGTTTTACTTTGAGTTTTGAACTGCAGTTGCAGTGACATCAAGATGTAAAGATATGATCTGACTTAACACAGTTAAAACACGAAACAACTAACAAATTTCAGCTAGAAGACAAAGAAATTCTGGTTTCTCTGCCTTTCAAATTAGTTGCTGTATGATGGAGTTTTTTTGGTTCACTAGCAGACACTAGCTTAGACCAAATGCTGTAATACATATTATTACTCATACAGACAAGTTACAAGGCTAATCTAAAAAAAAATATCATTTGCTGTTTTGGAGATCTGACAGATGTTATTTCCTACATCAAAAGGATTATGTTATCTACAACATAAACTATGAGTAATGTATGCATTACATTATTTTAGCAGTCTACCAAGTTTCATCTAGACAAGCATAACCTGGGAATGCTCTGATATGTCTCCTTTTGCACATATTTAATAAAACATTACCAATCTTCCATATTCTAGGATACCCCAAATTCAGACAATTAACCAGAAAAGCAAAATAGGGCCTGAAATCCTGTGTCTCTATTTCCATTTGCAGATTCTGTGTGGCCTGCGGGAAGTTGGAATAGCCACGGCACTTCCTAATTGTAATTTTTGTCTTCATGTGTGTGTTAAAATAAAGACTGATATGTTTGACTTGCTCTCCCTGCAGTACCTACAAAAGGACTGTGAAAAATCCAACTCTTCATGACCATAAATTATGGAGTAACCCTTCTGAACAACCAGGACATTAGAATACTGATGGCCACCTATCCTTCTGATGTCACAGAAGTTACCTACGAGCAAACCCCCTGACTAAGATGTACATAGTCAGCCCACACAGCCCTCAGTTCTTGTGATGGAAGACTGAATTTAGTTCTTTCTACTACACAGACTGCAACTGGACACTTCTTCCAATTACAGGACACTAAAATGTATTAGGTAAAAATATGCAACTGGATTTTCAGATGTCTTTGATCATAGATCCCTTTCCATAGCCTTAACAGTGTCAATTCCAGTTTTGCACCTGCCTAAATTACATAGGTAATGCTTTGTTTATTAAATGCACCATGCCTATGGATCCTAATCACATGCCAGGGCTTCAGTGTGCCAGTTGTTCAATGAATACGAAGTTAGGAGGACACTTCATGTCCTACATATACTTTTGTATAAGATGGGAGAGTGAAAAGAGAATACAGACAAAAGAAAGTGGCAGGACCAAAAAAGCAAGCCATATAGGAAGTAGTACAGTATGTGACATCCTGATATTTATTTTTGTAGGCATGACAAAAAAAAAAGAAAGAGACAAAAGGTTTGCTGGGATTTGAATGAAAACAACAGTTTTGCAGGTTTGCAAAACCCTCATTCGAAGCACAAGGAGGGGCATAAGAAAAACATAAACATTTGAATTGAGTAACTAAAAAGGCATCGATCCTACTGTGTTGAGGTTATTGGAAGAAGGATTTAACCATTCAGTACCACTGAGAGTTGACAGACATTAACAGAGGGGCTGTGAACAGATCTTAGAAGGGGCATGGTTTGCTTGGTGCAATATGCAGAACAGAAGCATATGATCTCAGAAAGGGATCATGTTCTCAAAGTCATTGTCTTTGGAAGAAAATCCCAATTTTAGCAAGACGGGCATCAGCAGAGAGAAGTATCAGAATGTTCATATATAGGAACATTTACTGTGTTCATACAAGTTCATTTACCATGAAGCACAGATACAGAATCTTAGAAATACAGCTTTTTTTTTTTTTNGTTGAGAAGTCCTGAATTATAGTACTAAGAATAAATCCTCAGTGTGGTTTTGGAAAACATTTCACATTTGACAGCTACAAGTTCAAACAGAAGAATCCCCTGGCATCACCACTGGCTTACACACAGATTCACTTACACACTCTCCATTTTTCATGAGGTGTCCACATCACATCACTTACGGAGAAACCTTACTGGGTCTACGCCACTGTTTTTTACTAAGGTAAGGCTTCTGTTTCCTCTGGCTTCTACCATTTCCTCTTTGTTCCTTTCTATCCAGAGGCACAGAAGAATATTTGCTGCCTTCATTGTATTCCTGGGCTAGCTGGAAGAAGGAATTTTCATACTTGGTGTATGAAAGACCTTCCTTAAGAGAGACCCATTTCAGCAGGAAGATCTCTCTCTGGTTTGGGAAAAGATTAGGATATTTCTTCTGGTGTATCTCTGGCCTCATGAAGAAACCGTGAGGCCTTGCCCATTTCCTGGAAGTCTTAGCCCAAGTTTCATCTTTAAGAAGCAGACATTCATATGCCTCATGCTTCTCTATAAGCAGAGTTACATACATGAAGAATGTATGTAATTTATAAAAGCTTATAAAAGTCCTCCAAATTCCCATGCAATTTATGTGAATGGCAGGAAAGATTTGTACCCTGTTTGTGCTGTGGGAGCACAGCCCTTTACTGTCTCTACACACCAGACAAGCAGAAAGATTTGGGGACTGAACATGAAGAGCTGAGCTATAGCCAGTTGGATCTCCCAGGCTAATTCATACAATGCCTTTAAAATTAATAGTTTTGTCCCTCTGATGGTAGTGCAGGGTAGAGAAAAAGCTGCATGGATACTCTGCATCCTATTTACAATTTCGTAGAGGGAGTGGAAACTATTGCCATAATTCTTTTGTAAGTATCTGCCAGCATTCTGAGCTATAATTCATGAAAAATCTCCCATAGGTTTCAATAGCTGGTAGAGGAGGACCGAAAGTGTTAAGCTATTTTACAATTTTCCTCAGTGGTTTTGGGCATTGACCCTGTTTGTCCTCCATCAACACAGGTGCAATTTGTCAGGCATCAGATCTTCAAGAAACTCCCCTGGTACTTGTTGACAGTCCTCAGGAAAAATTGTATTGTATTATATTCCTTTAGTGAAACATGGGCAAGGTGACTGCTTCAAACCATTTCCATTTTGTGGAGAATTTCTAACAAAGCCTGTGTTAGAGTCTCCATAGCTCGAGTGATTTGAGCCTAACAGGCAGACTAATTGCTTAAGCCTCTCAATTTCTCAACTGGAAAGAGATTGCTACCTGTAATTTAATCGATTAACTGTGCACATACCCGTAATTCTCTACAGGAATGAAGTAAAGGATAAGAAATGGAATAATATAGTTTAAAGCCATACGTTTAAGTGACTATGAATTAACTCGCTCAGTTACTGCATAATCCATCATATTTTTCTTCTCTTTTCCTCAGCATTTTACTGAAGAGCCTGACTAAATAAAAGTGAAACAAGGAGAACTTGTGAAGAAATAGAAAGGACCACTGACACATATATCTGGATATCACAGCAGGAATTGAAAATCATCAACAACATCCAGGTATTCATTTTACGTGACTAACCTTACTATGGCAAGTTCCAGTTTGGAGATTTGTGTATGGGAATCCACACAATCCCTTCAGAAGGGACTTGCTAAACTGGAGCGGGACAGGACGTGGTACAGGACAGAATAGAGAGAGTGCCTGGTCTAAGAACATCTCTTCAAGGTGATGCAAGTCTGCATTAGGTTCATCTCTTGAGGAACAGGGAGCAGGGAGAGCATCTGCACCTCTTGCCTAGAGCACAACTTAAAGGGGAAAGTAATACCTTTAAAAACACAATTGAAGAACTTACAAATGATTAAATAATAAGGTTTTGGACTTCATATAACCTGAATGAGGTCTCCTTTCCAGTGACCACAATCTAATTTCATCCACAGTAAGATCTGAAATAATTTCATTATTAGAGACATAAAATATACTGCACACCTGCAAATTAATCACGGGGGATGGAGAGAATGTTTTTATATCGCTCATTCAGGAAGATGAGATTATGGTAAATGTAATCACTTCCCACTCTAGTGAACAGATTCTCCATTCTAACAGATCCAGAGCTTTCTGATTCCACTGTGGAACAATGGAACAGCTCACAATGCAAATGAGTAACTTCTTGGGTAACAACTCAATGATGTTTCAAAGAACGTCTGCCATACCAACAAATTCATCCCATGCACGATGGCCATAACATAAATCTTTAAATATAAGTCAGAGTTTTCCCGTACAGGAACAAAAGGCATCCTCTCTTAAGCCTTCAAGGGAGCATGGGGGCAGCATCTATCCCAACAAAGACTTTGTGAGCATTATATTCCTTGCTATGCTCTTTATTTAACTGTCTGCATTGATTTGTTATAATCAACATCCTTCTCTCTTTCTCTCTCTCAGTAGTCAAGTGATATGTGAACATCTCGTATCCTGTAATTAATAGATCGCTCTATAGTAGAAATGTATAAGATTGCCAACGTTTGTATTACAATCCAGAGTACCAAAAATGCCTACAAGTGAATTTGCTCTGCCCATCTCTCATCAAAATCTCTGAATCACTTCTCAGAGTTCTGATTTTCCTCTAAAATACAACTTGTACATCTCCTGTATTTTTCCAGCATTCTTTTCTCAAGGGCCAGGAGGTGTCAAGGGTTCAAACTGTAAGCCAGAATAGATTCGAGTCTGCCATGCAGGAACACCTAATCTCACAGCATCGTACAAAGCAGAAATATTCAGCTGTGTTATGATACAGATAACCTTTCCCATTGTTTCCCACAGAAAGTACAAGGGTTTGTTTAACCCAAATATAACAATATCAAAAGCATTCTTCTACATTTTACATGTCAGACTGAAGAATATCGAAATAATAACAATAAAAATGTTCAAGATAAAAAGTAATTTAATTTTAAAATGTATTTCATGTAGTTTGACATGATCTGGGAAACTAACCGTAATAAAAGAACTAAACAGGTTTATTTACACAGTGATATGCTGCCAGCAAGTGTTGGATATGAAGGCCAGAAGTCAAGTTCCAATCTTCTGAGTCAAATCCACAATGGAAAACAGTGTCACCACTTCACATTTTCTGGAAACATTGTCTGTCATTTTTGCAACCCATTTGTCAGCACTCCATCAAGCTCCTGCCACGCCATAATGAACTGCTAGCTACCTCAGATTATTCACCATTATTTATGTCAGATCTTGCACTATTTGGCTAGGTATTTTTGAAGCCTCATTAGCAAAGATTACATCATTGGTGAAGATTTAGCCCTGGCAAGGCTAAGTCCATTAAGAAAGAAGGGCTGAGCTGTTACACTATACAGTAATTTGCAAGTTATATTAGCTATACTTCTACACTTAGTACAGTTAAGATTGGATATTTCAGTGGCATGACAGGAAAACTGATTGTTAACAAACATGCACTCTATGAGCAGAGAAGCAAATCAAGTACAGCCTCTGGCCTGGATTGGAATTTAAGCACTTGTGCCATCTGATCACTTATTATCACAAATACAGTAAGGAAAAATCCTACCTTCACCACTTCACCAGAAACTGGACAGTGGCGAGAAAGCTGACAACTTGAGCAGCAGGTGAAAGAGGGCAGGATCTTATAAAACTCATGTAACTGGAAAGAGAAGCAGAATAAATATCAAGTCCTAATCTAGGTTATTACACCATCAAGATATTGTATTGTGAATCGGGATTTAAGAAGAGCTATGACATTTATCAATCTGGACATTAAATACTTTCTAGCAAGTGTGAAGACAATAGAAGCTGAAAGTTAGTGATGAGATAGAACATGTTAACATAAAATGCTTCATAAGTAAATATATTCAATACATTCTGCTCGTATCACTAACTGCAGACAGCTGTATAATGTGATACACACAGGATAAAAACGAGAACGATGAGAATGCCTGCTATCTTTAACACACTGTGCTTCTACAGGCCACTGCAGAGCAAGCTTAAAGCCTAGAGTTTACTTAGATTTATTTTTCAGAGATTTTAGGATTTCCAGATGTTGCCGGAGCACCTTTAATTTCTCTTGAAATATATATGCCAACTGTGCTTCAGTTGCTGCATTATGGTTTCCACCATTCTTTCCCTGCTGCCATTGCACTCCCCTCAGAGAACCTGAGCTTAGCATGCTGCAGCCATTAAACTTATCTTGACCCATGCCACGGGCCAGAAGAGCTGAATACACAGGCTGCTTTAATTTCTTTATGCTCAGCTTGTGTAAAAGGTCAGCATGCAGAGTATGGGTGGGTCAAAGCCCACTGACACGGACAGAAATGTTGTGCAGGTGCACAGGGATGGAAGTTTACACAGGAAGCTGCAATTCCAGTTTATGTATCAGGGAAAGGTCACACACAGCAGAAGTCCCTACCATTGGCTTAGTTGACCCTAAGGAATAGACTGGTTAAAAGATGGTGGAACCACACCTACTTTCTTCCTCCACTTTACTTTCAAGAGCAACATAGTGTAGGAACAGAGAGAACCTGGGCATTGCGATCACTCGGGTGTCAGCATGGCCACACACACCACGCTGCATCCTGCTTTAAGCTAAATTCTGTCCCAAATCACAGCAAAAGCTCTGTCCATCCCACTCACCATCTTGTCTGAGTAGATCCTACTCTATACGTTTTACCTTCAGAACTCTAAAATTCTTTATTTCAGCCACCTTCCTTCTCCTCGGCGTTTGTTCCAGGGAACATCAGAACAGCTTGCTTGAAAGAAGGGGTATTTATTTGGTGCCTTATAAATGGCACGTAACGTTAGGGTTCTTCCCAATACATTCTTTCTCAGGAATTGATAGATCTCCCTTTATTTCTCATTTTGCAGAACTGCAGAATAGGTCCTGCCCTCTCTAGTGTACACATTCATTAATATTTCCTTTTGAACTCACATACTCGGGAGGGAGTTTCCCAAAGGAAGGCCTTCCAAATAGTGTTCCATGTCAACTTATGACCCTGAAGCAAACTAGTTGACGTGCCAGTATCTTCCAAGGGTGACATATCTATTCCCCTGATATATGAGCACCTTGAACTCAATGTCATGTAGTCCAAATTGCAGAGGTAACTAGATCATGATGCAATTCTGCTGATTTACTGAGATTGCATAGAAGGGTGTTTGGTTTATGGAACTCAGTGATGTTTTCATCTCTCTTTTGAAAGTGGGCTGAAGAAAGACAACCCCCTCAAGACTGCCTGATTAGTTCCATGTCTTTTTCCCCCACTGCCAGTACTCTGAGAGATGTTAGATTTAAAACCAAAAACCTGCAGCATGCCGTGTAGATGCTACCCCTTCAAAGGGATATGCTTCTTAAATTCTCACTTGTAAATACTCCTGCCATCTTCTAAATACCTGCTTTACTCTGAAATGATGACCCTTTCCTCTTCCTCCTGTTTCTACCCCATATTGACTTCCTAAGTTACATAGACAAGGACAGAGTATAATTGCAGTACAGGTGTTAGAATCTAGCCTTTTATATCCACAGCACTAATGGATAACATCGATATTCAGTACCATCACCTCCTGAGGAATTCAGTAGCACACTTGCAGGCCTACCAAAGTCAGTGAACATGTAGGAAAACAGCATTTGTCCCATAGCAGAAATATCCCCACCATGCATAATCAAACACTCCTCCAAGAGCCACCCGGTTTTCTTCAAATGAACTTCATCAGGATTTGCTGAGTCTCCAGAAGTCTTACAGATACTGTACAAAACTTTCCCTACTGCCAAGTGGTAGAAAAGGTGAAGAAAATTCTTATACCAGAGAAGAATTAAAAGGAGTGCTTTACAGGAAGAAAGTAGGAGCCATTAATCTCTCATTTCAAAAAGCAAAAGCTATAACGGTATAGACTTGCAAAAATTTTTCCCCTCTAGCATGAATTGTAAACATAATGCAGTCAGTGGGGAAGGACCATCAGTATTTCAGCTTTGCTTGTCACAGCAGTAGAGGAAATAACTGATTTTGACTGGTGAGTGGATAAAACTAGGAGCACAGGGATCAGAATGTAGAATTTAATTTCCTTTGTATTCACTTTAATTTTTTTAAATTAAGTCTCTACTGCAGCAACAGTTAAAAACATTGTTGAGATTAAATTTAGGAAGAGAAGTGTGTATGTGCATATTTATATTTCTGAGCAATTTTCATGGGGTGATATAAAACAGCTGAAAGTGGGAATTTCTGTGTGAGGCACACATTCCTATCATTGGTGGTTAAAAACTCAAATCTCATTTGGGCTTTCCTCTGCTGAATTCAAAACACTGTCACTGATGACCCCACTGTTCCTCACCATGGACCAAAAGTCACACACAAATAGGGTTTTAACACGCTCTGCTGGCCAGGTCAAACCCTTTGCAAAAGCATTATGGTATTAGCCTGTCAATTGTTCCTGTATTATTTGTCCAATTTCTGTTAATGCTGCATGAGTACGGAGAAGGGAGGGGACAAGGAAGTGTGACCAGAGCTGGTGCATCTGGAGCCCCCCATTTTCACAGAAACTCTAAAAATATTTAAGCATTTATATGAAAGACATGCTGCCTTATTTTTGTGACAAAACCAGCACCAAATGCAGCAGCTTTGCTCAGTCACAGAAACAGAAGAACTTGGGTCCAATCCCCTGCTCAATTCGGTCTGGTGGAACTGGGCTTTATCCTGCCCTGTTCTCCAAGGGCAAACACCCCGTGACTTCTCAGGTCATCTGTTCCACTGTTTGAGCACCCTCGCAGTGAAAACATTTCCTATGTAACTAAAATGTACTGTGATCCAGTTTACATGCTTTGTCTCTCATCCTATAGCTCTGCACCCCTGGGAAGAGTCCCCCTCTGTACTTTCCCATGAAACAGATGAAGAGAGCAATAAGGCTTCCCCTTCCCTAGGCTCAAATAGCCAAGTTCTCTCAGCCTCTCCTCGTGTGCCATGTACTTCAATCCCCTGGTTATCTTAGTGGTCTTCTGCTGAATTAACTCCAGTATGAAAATGTCTTTCTGGTGCTAGGGAGCCATTAAGAACTGCCCATGTACCAGACAGATGCATCTCAGTTAAACGATTGTAAAGGTTTGAAACTCTTTCAAAAGTAGCCATAAAATATTTCACAAGCGGATCATAAACTGTCATTCCTTTGCATTTCATCTGCTCCATATTGCACAAAGCTTTTACACACTACAATATACATGATTTAATATATATCAATACCAGAAGCTGTCAAACTTCTGTTTTCTAAAGTTTTTCTGCTGGAATTAGGAACTGGAAACTAGGACACTTCCTGCGTAAGCTTTACCTTCACTCACAGCACAAAGAAATATTAACAAGGACATTGGGACTTTGAAAAGTGTCACAGCTTCACTGTCCTAGATTTGAAAAGGAAATAGCAATGCAGTGTCGGCTACATCGAGCCTGACTCCTGGGAGCCAGAGGGAAAGCAG
>VZTA01020237.1:133356-152138 GCA_013398855.1 Mohoua ochrocephala
TGTTGTTTTTTGAATTTCAAAATTTAGAGCTAAACTGAAGCTACTCCATCATTAAAACCAAAACTGAATTTGCCCAAGTAAAAGTTTTAGAATTTAACCCATGAAGAATGATCTTTATGTATGAAAATTCTGTGAAGACTTACTTGCTTGGTAGCATAAGGGGAAAAAACTTCCCAGTAGATTTAATACACCTTGGAAAAATTCTTTCAAAGCTTCCTTAATTGAACTTGCTTCGGCTCACAAGTATTTATTTTAACAGCATGCAAACATTTGAAAGCCAATGGGAACAAGGTGTCTCTGTACATTTTACTTCTTCAGAATCAGTGACAATACCTATTGAAAAGACAGTTTGTTTCTGCTTTAGAAGTAGGGCCTTTTTAAATAGTACTCTTACAAAAGCAAACCAAAACACAACTTGATTTCTTGCTCAGCCACTTTCAGAAAGCCTGCAGAGCCCACATAGAAAAGGTTCTAAGTCTCAGAGAAGGTGTTTTTAATCCTTTTAATGAGGCAGCAGTAATTGCCGTCGGGGTTCTCTTCAAATCAGCAATATGCTAACACGCTTGCTGCTCTGCTGGGAAGCTGTGAAGTGTATCCTTCCTTCTCCCAGGGCCTTAATTATTGCTTCCTCCGGTGGCCACAGCCCATTCTGATTTGCATTAGAGGGCATTGCAGGGTGGGATCCTCTTCCACACCCAGTGCCATGTGCAGCTGAAGTGCCAACACTGTGTTAGGAGAGGTCTTTGGAGCCTTCAGTGGGCACCTGAAACTGTGCAAGATAGGGAGCACTGCTGCCCACAAAAGCTTAAACAATCACCTGTAAATTCAGCGATGTTTTTACACACCCAAAGCTAAACAACGAATATTCAGAGAACACAAATATATTCAGAGGCTGTAAATCCATACAAGAAGTGTCAATTCCCTGATGTCTTCTCTGCCCTGGCTCCACAGGCACAGAATTAGAAAGACAGGAGGTCAGTTCTGAGTGAGTCAACACTTGCTGCATCTTTTTCTCGCTCAAAACTAGGCCATCTACTTGCTCTGGATGAGAATTTTTAAAATAAGCCCGTTCCTGTGCAACTTACTCGAGACACTTCTGTTAAGTCCTAACCATTTCTGAACTGTAAGAACTGCATACCAAATCCTGTTTCAAAATAAAGCAGATCAGTCTGAACCCCTGTACTGACAATGCTGTGCACAGTGTTAACTAGATGTGAACTTTCCTAGAACAGAGAGATCTTTGAAATCACTTCTGGCATTTGTCTCACAAATGAGAATATTTGCATGAACAATCATTTTAGAGCTGCCACTGCAATGTATTAACTGGAGAAACTACTCTTACCATATCCAACTCTGCAACTTTACACACTGACCTTTCCAGCAAAGAAATAATACAGAAAGTATAAAGCCAGACTGAGCTGGCCAAGAATTGCACAGAAGTGTTTTCAGAAACTCACAACTTTTGTCATCTCCGACAACCAAGTACTGTGCAAGTGAGCTGAGCAGATTCAAAACCTGGTATACTTGTGCAGTCCAGCTCTCTCAGGGAGTTTTCTCCTTCCTCAGGCTAGGAATGTGACTTTAAATAAAACAACATAGCTGAGTTGTGCTCCCACATCACCGTTTAAAAATAAACTTATAACTGACTTTTGGTAAACTCCTTTTCAAAACTTTTCTGTTGATTTGTATGTATTAATCCCTCAGATAAATACTATTCTTGGATTATAACCATTTACATAATTATTCATAATTAGCAGGGCTATCTGTGTACTACTTGTTATCTAGGACTTTCTGTTGATTACATGTACGCTACAAAGTGGATCTCAAAAATAGAAGCTTCCATTTAATCTCCTCTGCATTACACAGAAATATTTGGCACTTGTTCATAATACATTAGCTTCTAAGTAACATAATAATAGAGCTAGCTGTCTGACTCAGGGCTATTTCTGAAGCTGCTAATTTGATTTTTTTCCAATAAACAGAAAACTTTCCCCATTATGTTGCTTTTCTGCTTGCGATGAATTATCCCAGATTGCTACATAACTAGATAACCTGATCAGACAAATTTTGTTTGTTTCATATAACCTTCATTCAAAGCATCCAATACATACCATGATGAATGTAAAGTGATTTTTTAATAAACATACTTTATACTTTTGACTGATTTATACAGCAGTAATACATCTTAGGTAGCAAAGGAGGTGTGTATGGTCAGGGGGCTGCACTAACACAAATCTACAGACAGGGCATGCTGACAGCTGGGCAGCTGAACACTCAGGGACATGTTGATGGGAGCTCATTGTATGGCTGTAGCTGTTCTAGATTAATATTACTCTTACAGATATATTTACTCAGTCTACAGAAAGACTTTTACCCCATAGCTAAGGAAAAAAAATTCCAATTTCGCGGTCATCAATATTGGTGTCCATAAAACAATGCTAGTACGGCATATAAATATTCTAATATAAATAACGTGTTTCTAGTTTAATTCACAACTGTAAGATAATTCTAGAGCTGCACAAATTCTGTTCCCTTCTGGCCTTGCTCCTGAGCTCAGTGGAACAGTTTCAAGGAGAGATGAGCGGAAATTTTTTCATTTTATGCTTAAAAAGCCAGACAAACAGAGCTGAAGGCTTTTAAAGGGATAAAACTGAAAGTTCTCTTGTTCAGTAAGTCTTTTCCATGGAAACTTATTTGACATTTCACAATTTCAGATAGAGGTTTTGGTTTCGTCATTAGCCTTTCCAGACTCCTTCAGAACATGAAAGGCTGAATTTAAAATTGAATTCATATAACTTTACTCACTTTTACTGTAAGAACTGGACTATCAGTCATACATAGTTTAGTGAATGTGTTGCTATACAACAGACTCGACCCCACACTTCTCTCAGTTAAAAACTCTGACATTAATGTGGATTTTGCCAGTGAGAATGCAACTTTACCTCCCATCCCCACCCCTAAACTGTCAAAGATCAAATAACTCTGGAGTTAGTAGTTCATTAAATAACATAGATTGCATAAACAGAATGTTTGGTTGGTTCCAGTTTCTCACAGATGAAACTCTAGGGCTGCTTAGTGGAGACCAGCCAGATTGTGTGCAGGGACTCACATTGTGCCTTTGAGGTAGCCCCAAATTATAAATGTGCAGTTCCTCATAAAAGATTTAATTGTTATTAATAACCTCTAAGCATACTTCCCAATTTATATTCAGCTGATATTATCAAAGCATTTCAATAATAAAATTAAAAATAATCTGAGAATTTGCTTGAATTTGTTCATCCCACATCTCAGGGGTTTTTTTTTGCTGCAAAATGTGAATCTGAACAATTCCTGCTGGAGGTTTAGTGATATTTTTGTCAGCCCCTTAGGGAGTTGAAAGAAGTGGATTCTGAAAGATGGTTTTCCTGCCATTCACATCCAAACTGAACATACTTAGTGAATCCAAGAGACATAAATTAAAATATTCTGGTACTGTGATTGATCCAATAATCATCTCCTTGGGAGTCAGAGAATCCACTAGACAAAACCAGCAGCCCATCTGATTACCACCTCATTGGGGACAATCCAGATATTGGGAAAGGAGTCAAAACATGTTCCATGGTTCGCATAATGAAACAGCAGAATAATTGTGACAATGGTAGTGGCAGCAGAGAAACAATGGAGGGAGTAAGACTTGAGAAACAGTTTTCCCGCAGTGAACACTTTCCAATGAAAACCTTTTCCTGTTAATACTGCTGGCAGAGTCCAGTTCCTGAGGACAGTGGGTTAAAAATGCATAAGTACATGACAGCTCATGTTTGTGAAACAGTTATGAAGCTTTCAGTTCTGCTGTCCATACGGCTGCTTTTGTGAATGAGGACTTCAGCAATCAGATTTAGAATTCTTAGTAATTTCCTCCAAAATCTTAAACTAGTGATAGTTAAATAAACACCAGAAAGGTGCTTCACCTTTCCTATCTGATTTCGTGGAAGGAAAGCAAGTAATGACTGCTACAGACATCTTAATAACAGATTTCATGTGATCTCACGTAAGTCATTCTGATTGCTGTTGTCTGAAATAGTAGTATCACATCTTCATCCCCAAAGTTATTTTCAGAAAGACCAATCATCTGCAATTACAGCTGACAATGATGTGAGGTGCATATGTAACTTCAGCTCTTTCCAAGCCACCAGCTCATAACTGATGAGTACCCAGAGACCCTCCACGTTTGTAACAAGCTGAGGACATTTTTCTTGCTGGGCATGAGGATTCAGCAGAGCACTTCAGTGACAGGAGGGAAAGAGTATTAGATTGCCCACTTCCAATTCCCAAAGACTTAATTTACACTTTTTTCCCTACATTTCTGATTTTTGTCCTAGAAACTGCAAGATAAAATGGTAATATAAACATTTCTGTCAGCTTCTGCTGCGTGAGTCCTCATCCTGACCCTGAGGACCCTACATATACATTTGCCCAGACAGGCCACAAAGCAGGGGAGGACCTGGATTGCAACACACAAATACCACCCATCAGCTGCCCTGGAATTCTCACCAGGCTGACAGGGAGATCCATACATTTCTGTGAGGACAGAAACATGCACACAGCAATCAAGCATCTGGAGATGGGTAGCGCATGTTATGAAGGCAAGAGAAGAATAATAGATGGAAGTTTCTTGTTAGAGCAAGAAGAATGTGTGCCCCTAGGCTGCAATAAAGAACAAGGCATCCCAATTCCCATTGTCCTTAAGTAACCACTGCAGCCATCTCCACAGACAACATCTTTGTGGCATTAATGTCATGCTATGCAGGCCTCCCTCTCCCAGCTACACAGACTAAACCTTCTAGTTGCAGGTTTGGCCACCTATGATTTCATATATAGGTCATGTAAGAAAAATGAAGCTCTCAGAAACCAGCCTATTTGTGTTCAGGCCTCCAAGAAATGCTTAGTTGGCATAATTCAATTTCTTCAGTGTTGTATCAACAAGAATTCTGCTAATAAAATACAAAGTAGCCTTCATGGCATGAAAAAAAAAAAAAGGAACTTATAAATGATTCATTGATTTTTTAAAAAGTGCCTATATACAGAAAGATCAGGTCAAAAAAATCTCTTGTAGAGTGGGTTGTTTTTTTTTAAAGAGTCAGGGTACCATTATTTCAGTAATTGTGTAGAAATCTGGAAGCAGTTTTTTGTTGTAGAAAACGCCTTATGAAAAAGGTCCTTTCAGGCTGGGAAGGGAGTGCTGGATTATAAGCCATGTTATGCAAGCCTGCTGCTCCAGAAGCCAAAACCCTGCCCCATCAATTGCATAACCAGCTCCAAGGGAGATCTTTACGGAGGAGCCTCGATGGAAATTCAGCAAGTTACCAGCCTTCCACAGGCAAAAAACAAGGCATTTACTGTCTCTTGGCATTTACTGGAGCCAATTGTGCACAATTTGATTTTTCCCCCCTTCTCCTTTCACTGCGTAAACAAAGAAACAACTCACAAAAAACCTGACACTGGGCAGACTGTCTCCTGTTGACACCATTCTGATCTGGGAATCATATTGCCCCTTTGAAATGCTGAACAAGCCTGTAGGCTGCTGGTACAATTCTGAAAGGAAGTGGGAGAGGCAAAAGCAAAACAAGATGCTCTGCAATGGAATGCACTAAAGAAAACCAAATATTTCAACCAATATTTAAATTCCTCAAATGTGGGACGAAACCTCCTGATCTCACTCTTAACAACTGAAGCCACTACAAAAAAAAAAAAAAAATAGGGCTGATCTATACAGACATGAAAAATTGTCATGCTTTCCTACAGATCAAGAGACACCTCACACACTCAGTTACCATGTTTCTGCTGTACTATTGTATTCTCTCTGGATTGTAGCTCTGAGCCCTGTTACAGGGCATGCCAAACTTTTGCCAGGTTTACACAGAGTAATAGAGCTGAAAAAACTGCACAACTTCCATTTCCCACGTAAACCTGCTCTGTCTTGGGTATTATGTTTTTCTTCCTCATTTCTCAGTGCTGCACTCCCAGAGCCTTCTGCACGTGTACTGTTCTCATCTTTACCAGTCTGTGCACTGATTTAACATGCAGGATGCTGCACTTTTGTTTTTCCTTATAGCAAAAGGCAAAAGGAGAAAGAAAGATCCAAAGTCTAAGTCTTGAGAGCCCATTGGGCAAGTTTGGTCAACATTTTCCGTAGCCAAAACCACACAAAGGACACAAACCAATATTGTAGTTTCTAAGCACTTCTCCCTTTTCCTTATTTCTTTTTCATTTGTCCTTTCAGTATCATTCAGCTTGGAAAGGAGGACTGGAGGTTTCACTCAGACCTCAGGCTAAGGTTACTCTTAAGAAATGCAGTTTTGTCAATAATTTTCCTGCAAATCATTCAGCAGAGCTGTAACACCTGAAAAAAGACATGAGCTACACTTCCTTTACAAACAGACTAAAGTATAGGTAAAATCATACCCATGTCTGAAGAAAGCAGCTGCAGTCATCCAAAAGAAAAATTTACTCACCATTCTTACACCATTACAGGTCACATTTGACACGACAAAAATCAGCCACCATGCAAAAGACCCTACCCAAATACTTCCAAGTCTCTGCAAGTAATTAACTGTAAAAAGCAAAGCAATGATGCAGTTTGTAATATAGAACCCAGAAATCAAAGACCTTTGCTCTAACAGGAAAAACTCAAAAAAAGGCCTTTATGTTTTTGGTTTCAAGGATTCCCTAGATTCATAACATCAAAACTGATGAAGTTCACAATCAGCACAAATCCCCCTTTCTCCCTTCAATTAGGTTACACAACACAAATGATTGAGCAACCTATCCTAGATACCTTTAAGATTCCTTCCATTATCCTGGTCATGGCTCAATGTGGACTTTATTATAAACAATAAGATAACCAAATGCAAAGATAAAAATTATGAGATTAATGATTAATTAAGAGAAGCAATGTTACACGTGATACACAAGGCACAAGCCAACTACAAGAACTGTCATATCTGAGTATCTACAATGCAAATCAGCTCTGGGTAGATAACTTTTTCCCCTTCATAATTAATTTTCCTATTAAATTAATAATCATTAGTCAGAGCATCATGGTCTTACCTTGGGCACACAGAGAATTCCCTTTACTTGGCAATTTTTTTAAGTTGACTACTCTCATTTCTTCCCAGTTGCTTAAAATCCAGCTGCTTTGTTTTGAGATGTGAAAATTCCACCTGAATGACCATTTTGACCATACATATTCCCATAGTGTTCTCAAAGCCTCTTCAAACACTGGCAAAATTAAGTAATGCATGATGGAGCTTAGCAAAGTAAGGCCTCTTCAGCCATCACCTTGGCCCTCACATTGTTTTCTAATTAGTGACTGTTTGAACCTGTGCCAAACAACACACCCGTAGCTAAGCATCCGTTAAAACAGTAAATTAGTCAGGTTGTGCAATCCCTTTTAACTCTGTCAAGCCAAATAAATATTGCCTTGGCATGACGGAGACACTTTGGGTAACCACACTGAAATGTGCTCGTAATATACAACCTGAACTGTTTTCAATTAATAATAAAAACTTCTGGCAGAAGTTCTGGTAGTGCTCCAAAAGCACTTGTTTTCCTTTGACATCAATGGGAAGGAGCCAATTAGGCACTTCTGAAAATTCCATTAGGTGTATGTATCTGAATATTCAGTTACCAGAAATATATTTATAGCCGGAATTTTCAATGAACTAGAGTGGTCTGGATAAAGTACATATTTACAATCCACTGTGGTAGCTAATGCTGTGGATTATACTTTTAAGAAGAGACATGCATCCTCTGAAGGAAAGGATACCCAGATGTATTCTCTGTACGTCTTTAAAGAAGTCAGTAGAGATTGTCTTAGTGTAACATATAAATTACTCATGTTTTTGATAAAAAGCATTGTATTCCCAGGAAACAAAAAGACATTAGGGCAGATATATACAGATACAGCACAGTCAGGCTACATCAGAAATAAGGAACCTGTGGATCTTATTTTTAATCTGCAATATGACTTTCAACCTAATTATCTCCACAAGCTCCGCTACATAGGCTGAGTTTATTTTCCATCCAGGCACTTTCAGTGAAACAAAAGAAGTTACAGCTGCATCTACTTACAGACAGGATTTGCTTAATGGTTACAGTCCAGGTCAACTCCCCAAGATTTCGTTATTTATTATTAAATAGATATTAATAAATGATTGCAAATATCATTTTTTTAAGCTTAAGTATGTTTTTAATGAACTCTGGCAGTGATTAAGGAGCAGTTTGAATTAGATAGATTAATCATAGTTACAAGCTCCTAAGAGTAGATAGCAGGGAGAATTTATGAGAGAACATTGTGTGCTTGTCACCAACTACTACTTATTGTGTTGCAAGTGCTGCTAGTCTTCACAAAACCCTGACAGTGTCAGTTTTCCATTCAGGTATAAAGATTAGACCATGCCAAATAAGTTTGTGCAATTTATAGGGGACAGTATCAGTGGTTAAGGCAACTGTATTTTACCCTGCAGGTACAAGAGCATTTCATTTATTATATATACAAATACATATGTCATATATACATTATATATATATAACACACTCTGTTTGGAATAGGGGCAATACTATTAAATTCTAACAGAAGGACTAGAA
This sequence comes from Mohoua ochrocephala, assembly GCA_013398855.1. Classification (NCBI taxonomy): domain Eukaryota; kingdom Metazoa; phylum Chordata; class Aves; order Passeriformes; family Acanthizidae; genus Mohoua; species Mohoua ochrocephala. The sequence goes on from VZTA01020237.1 coordinate 141,982, forward strand.
CCAGGCCGACAATAGATTTTTAAACATAACTCCCAACGCCTACAGGTCACCAGGTGATCCATTTATGCTCGTGTAGGCAATCGAAACAGTTGGGCAAAATCTTTACTGTCAGTAACTTCACAGGACGGCAAGCTGCGATACTGATGTTAAACACGTGGTTTGAGGGTCACATTGAATATTCATAACACTGACTGCGTTACAAGATAGGTAGGAAGGAAGAAGGAAGGACACAAAAATGTGTGGTTAAGACGGAAGCCATCCTGAAAAGCAGCAATTCACAGGAAGACCTGAGGGTCATTGCGACTAACACAGTTCAGCTCTTTGTGCAGCCTTGTGACACAAAGGGTCTGCAATACCCACACGAATAATTTTATTGCTTCAGCAGTTCTTTACAATGGATTTTTGCATATTTGTAAACAAGAATATCAAGTAGAAACGTAACACTCGATATCCGCAAATGTTTGGAAAGACAGCTTCTCTTCAACTATAAAAATATTTTGGAAAGTTTATAGCACAACAGTGGCACAGCAGGAAGAAGATTAACAAACCTCAATTTTGTCACAGAAAATTTTGATAGGTGGCAATTTCTAAGCATAGGTATTTACACATTAGGGAAAGTGCTTTTCAGTTCTGCTGAAAAACAGAAATAGATGCAAGAAAAAGTATTTCTTGCCAGTGAGGTACCACTGTTTTTGATAACATTTTTATCAGCGTGGGTGGCAGAAGGATCCCTCACCTAGCCCCTTACTCATCATTAGATGGGTCATCGTGGCATTCTCTCTCCTAATCCTCTATCTGCAGCGTTTAACCTCCCAGGATGCAAAAAGCTGAACCCCAGGACAACCATCCAGATTATTAGGTGAACTACAATTGCCTGTCATCCACATGTCAGGCTATACAATCTACTGGCTGCTTGGCTATAAACTCTATGAAAGTGCAATATAATTCTATTTATTAATTACACAACAGCGTGAGACTAATTATGAACACAGCAGAATGCTTGTGGCTTCTGCAGAAGCAGACACACAGGTTCCTTGAATAGCAAACATTAAGTATTTAAAAAGGTATTACTTATTTACAATTAAGTACACGTAATGAAGAAGCCAGAGTTAAAAAAAGAAGTCAGAAATTTGCTTGTTATTCAAGAATAACAATTAAGTTGTTATATCAAGGCATTATTTTGCCTCAGGATATGTGTGAAGTGATAGTATTTATACACACAATAGCAATATACACCCTAAACCAACTTACAGCATATGGACCCAATGAATATAAATATTACATCCTTTCCTTCCCCGTATTCATTAAGAATGTAACAGTGTGTCCATGACTTTGCCAAGAAAATCTTCTGTATTTAGTGGTAAAGAATACACATTGAATAAGGTCTAATAAATGAACGCCAATAGCTCTACCAGGTTCAAACAGAATTCACCAAGAAGTTGTGAAATTAGTTATTTGCAGTTTTTCTTTCACTTGCAGCTTCAAAGCTGCAAAATTCAAGTCCGTTCATGATTTCAGTGGGTTTATTTTCATTTCTTAACGTGATCTACATAGAAAGGCCAGTGTGATCAAGATTATTCTGTTAAATTTAATATTTTGCATAAGGAAATGCATGTCATACCATTTCCCATAAATCTTAAATGTGGAGAACCGTAGATATAATAGGTTAAGATTTGTTGACATCACCTGCAAAATAAGGATATTTCCAAGATGTATTTGTCTTAAATTCCCTTTGTTTCGACCAACAGTAGCACATTCAAGCACAATTTTTTAATAAAGCAACTCATTATATTATTAAACTGCCAGACCAGACTTTAGCAGATGGAGTTAATTAACAAATGTAGTGCACTTCAACAGGCAAAGAATGTCTAAAACAGTCAGAGTTAAAAGCAAAATGGTAATACACGGATCATCGATCAATTCCATACCATTTGCTAATTGCGTTAGTGTTAAGCAGATCTTGTCTTCCCCAGATTTACCTCGATGACTAAACAAGCGTATAATCTGTGAAATTTATCCTCACTGTGCTAAGAAACCCCAATGACTTTCTGCTGGAAACCTTTTCATGGGCTATTTCCTGTTGACTTGTTCTGCTAGGTACCTAGCTAGTTTTCCTTGGCAGGATTTTCTGTTGCCAAACGACTGGAATGTTGAGGCTTTTACACTGACACTCAGGTTTTCTGTGTGTGTGATCTCCCCGTTTTACACATCCTGGCTGTTCTGAAAATGCCAAATGAAATCGAAATGCTGCAGAGGAAGATTATTTCCTTCCCACAAAAGGTATGAGAGAGGTTTTGTGTCTGCAACTGTGTGTACCAACTAATGTACACACAGAAAAACAACATGCAAAGACGATCCTACCAAAACCCGCTGTGGTTTAATTGTTCCTGCACAGAACAATTAACCATAGTTCACATCACACTTCTCAACCCAAGTTTTGCTCCACTAACTTTAACTTCCTTAAAGAGTTTCAGGAAACATTTCCATGATCACATCTAAACATGCAGTTCCATAGACTAAAATCATAACAAGAAAGCTCTTCACTATTTTCAAATTTATTATAAGCTTAGCTTAAAAAATTTCAACTTGATCTCCCCGACAAATTTGCAGCTTAGTTGGTGTGTCTCAATTGGGGGAAACCAGTCAAGAGACTTGAATGCATCCAGAGGGACTTAAAACAGGCTGGTGGCTTGAGTCAGCACAAAACTTCTGAAACTCAACAAGGACAAGAACAGGGTCCTACATTTGGGATGGAACAACCCTGTGGAAGAACACAGAGTGAGGAGTGTCTGGCGGTGAGCAGCTGTGCTGGGAAGGAGCTGGGTCCTGATTCCCAACAGGCCGAAGGTAAAGCCACAGTGTGCTCCAGCAGGCAGGATGGCCCCCTGAGCTGTGCTGACAGGAACAGGCCTGTAGATCCAAGGGAGGGATTGTCCTCCCTGTACCTGGCACTAATTAAACCAGAGGGAAGAGCCCTGACACAGATGGGAGAAGCAGGGAAGATTGGGTAGCAGTTCCCCAGCACCTACAGGGAGCTTATCAAGGAGACAGGGGCAGGCTCCTCACAGCAATATGTGGTGCAAGGATGAGAGATAAAAGGCAAATTGAATCAAGAGAGAGGCAGATTGATTCAAGGACAGAAATCCCTGGGTCATGAGCACAGCCAGGCAGTGGAACAAGGGGCTTCATCTCAGTTCTTGGAGGTTTTCAAGACCCAGAAGGGTAAGGCTCTGAGCAGGCTGATCCTGTAGCTGACCCTGCTTTCAGTAAGAGCCTGGACTAGGTCATGTCTTGAGGTCCTTTCTGACTCAAATTAATCTGGGATTGTATTGCCTTAGTAAGCAAAATTGGGCCCTATCTTGCACTAATTGTTAATCAAATGCAACAGCAGGGACAATAAAATAAATTTAAGTTCTTTCATTAAACATGCTTAGAATTCACAAAAGCATTCACTACAGAGCATGTAAGGAACACGAGTACTGGCAAAGCCAAAGCAAATGAAAAAAAACCCCACTAATTTTTTTTTTTTTTTTTAAGGGAGGAATAAGCATACTAGGTGCTGACTTCGCTGCTTTGAAAAGAGGAGCATCTAGACATGATACTGTGATACTCGTGGAAACAAGAATTTTCATATCAGAATTCTTGTGTCTATACAGGAGGAATTACTTTTCCCCTATCCCTCTTATCAAAAGAATATTCTGGAAAATTATCATGGGGCCTGCAACACAAGCTTGGAGCCTTATTTTTGCTTCAGTAACAGTAGATTTTCCCAGTTACTGTTTTTATGGGGAATCTTGAATCTTAATTTGCACATATACAGCTACAAAATCTACCAATACAGAAGGATCTCTAAGGCCACACTGCATTTTATTTACATAGATACATCACTATTCAAGGACTCTGCATAAGCATTTGAAGTTAAGAAATGTAAGTTACAGTAGATGGGGAAAAAAAATATCCAAGTAATTTTTCTTTTATGCTTAAAACTTTACAAGCACTGAAAACCCATGGATCTTTAGATGGCTGCCTTGATTCTACAAATGAAATTCTATTCTATTTTCTAATTCAAAACCTTATGTTTGCCATTGAGTAGGCAAACAGTGGGCCAAACAGAATCACAGCAAACATCATCAGCCTCTTCAATAATACATTTAGTGGAAAAAGTTCAGCCATGGAGACAATTTTCTCCAAACTTTAAAAAACCAAACGAGCATGTACTCCTATTAAGGTCAGCTGAATAACATCTGTGGAACTGGGAAGATGGTTCATGACATTCAAGTATAATTTTAGAGTATTTAATAGACATTGTTAATGAAATTCACAAGTCTATAAGCTTCCTAAATAGCAATTTCACTGTGTTATGGATTATTTCCAAAGACTGTCTTTGCGCCAGGATTTTTCTTTAATTCCTGAGCTATTTTTTGAGGGAAAACAGTTCCAGTAAATAGATTACAATGGGAACTGAGCATCCTGGCTCAAATAATGAAATCTGATACTGACTCCCCAGGTAACGTGCAGTTTTCCCCAGTGAACGCTCCCGTTTACCCCACAGACAAACCAGCTGGGAAGGTTCTGGGGCACTACAATGAATGACTTCTTCCAGACCATATGCTCCTTGCAAGACCATATGCCCTTTATGACAGTCCCAGATTAACCCAGTTTGTGTGAACTCAAACCCCACACATGGCACCTTTGTAGGCAGTAGGAATAACTAAGAGTCCCCTTCTCTCTCAAAGAAAACAACTCCCTGATAACAAAAAACACCTCCCCAAAAAAACCCCAGGCCTACCCGCTCCAAAATGCACCTGCCACCAAAAAATAAGACATGCCCACCCAAAAAGTAACCTCACACAAAACATTTAATTTTTTTTAAAGTATAACATGCTTTCATTGCAAAGAGAAAGTAAGACATTTACTTTTTTTTTTGGTCCAGGTGAAGCAGAGTCAAGAGTGGATTTGCTAGAAGGATTTGCTTTATTAGACTAGCTAAAACACAAACCCCAATATTAGGACATTGACAAGTTAAACCCAAACTGTAGACCAGTTATGATGCCTCTAGAAATCAGAGAAACATGCCTGTCTTTTCATCTGCAGATCCACAAGCAATTTTGTTCCATGAGTGAAATAAGTGGTATGTTCAATATTCCATTTGTGAGTGCATTGGCTCTTGCAACTTAATTAAATGCCTCACTAACTTCACACATCCAAGCATTTCTGCATGGCTGCCTCATATTAAACAACTCACAAGAAACAGAAAATATCACAAAACACTTCTGTAATCAGATATGGCATCATACTATAAATTATTCTCGTGTTATAGAATCGGTGCTAATAAATACAGAGGCAGCTGGTAGAGAAGCCTTTATGGTTAAATGGACCATCATCTCTTTATCACTGGTTAAGCAGAGGGGAATTCCTAAGGAGACAAACACTTGTAAGAAGCTTACCTCCCAACTGGCAGGCCAGGCAGATTAACAGCATTGCCAGTCACACCAAATCACCACGACTGTTCCCTCACTTCTATGCAAGCATTCTGTCGCTCGCTAGTTTTGTATTTTAAACCCACAATAGCTTGTTCTAGTAGAAGAAGTTCCCATCCATGGCAGGGGGCTGGAGCTGGATGATCTTTGTGGCCCTTCCAACCCTAACCATTCCATGATATATTTAAAAACAAAACAAACAAACAAATCAAAAAAACAACAACAAAAAATCTGCTTGCACACCAATGTTTCAAGTAAGCAACATAAACATTTATTATGCTAACTTTTGTATTGAACAGCAGGTGCAAGAGTTATGGTGGAGGATGAACTATGAGCCTGGAAACCACCAGCAAAAGAAAAGCTCGTGAGGGAGAGGGAGATAGAGCTTCTTGACAAGCTCCTTTTCAGGCCAAGAGGATTCTGACTTCACATTAATGTGAGATCAAAGCATCAATACATTTAATGTGCCAAAGACATTTGGAATGGCTCTGGCATACTTCAGATGGAAATGCTCTTTCTGCTTTGGAAAAGTATCATCTTGTGCCAGGTTTGGACAAAAACAGACACTGATGCACACTGAAGTTCCTGTGAAAGCATTTCAAGGTCGGCCTCTGCAACAAGAACCTGAACCCACTGCCTTTAATGCCAGCAAGTGACAACTACTGGTCCTGAGGCTCAGTATCTCAGGACTCACATCTTTCTTAGGGGCTCATTTATTTAAGCACCAAACACATGATGAACCCTCTAAACACAATCTCTGCCTGCACCAACAATTGTAATGAAATCAGTGCAGCCTTCCCCACATACTCCAAAATTCTGAGTGCTCGTTCCCATGCAGCTGCTTCAGTGCAACTGCTTCATGTTTATGCCTCCAGCTTTGAGCTTCTCTCCTGAGACCCTTTCCATCTTCATGGAAGCAAGTTTAACAATGATCAGAACTGGAACTGCACCCAGCTTAGCAAGTCCACAGTTTCACTGGTATTTTCCCCTCTCTCAGAGTTCCATAGATCTTGGAACAAAGTGTAGCCACCTTTGGGGCAGTTTACGTGGAAATGCTGCACAGCCACGTGGCTGCAGTTGTGCGCAGTTGTGCAGCAGCATCTGACACACTGCTCCAGATGGTGCTAATGGCATGGGACCTAAAACACATTTACCTCCCACTGCAAATCTACATCTGATTTCCTTTCTGGGGGTATCACATTTTAGTGATATTCTATGAAGACAAAATATGGGCTTTTCAAAAATATAAGTGCTTAGGTGCTAAAGTCACACTTTACCTGAAGCACTGTGGTCTTTCAGAAGTATTTATGTACCTATGCACTTCTGAAAATGCCACAGAGCTCCTTTCTGTATCTTTAGGCCCCTAAGTGCCCTGTAAAGCTCTGAGTATCTTCTGGAACAAAACCTGCCCTGTTAAAACAATAAAAAATCCCAAAACATGACTCTTTCACTCTGGATTTGCAGATCATGTGGCATAGCAGAACCTTAATTCAGATGGGTCTGTCAGGTGTTTCCATAATATCAGTTACCCATCATTCCAGTATACATTCTGTTCACCTGGGAGCTAAATTACCTTGTCCTGCAGAGCCTTGCTTTGGGAGTCCAGGGGGAGTGGGGTATCACAGATGTCTTCAACACAGTGTTTGCTGAGAGCTTCAGGGAGCCACCTGGTTGAAAGTGGAACACAGAGAAGGCTGCAGGCACCACAGTGTGTGCCATATACATATGCACACACACACACATATATACACATACCTTATTTCTTCCAAGATACACATAACAGAAAATGTGCACTTATTTCCAAGAGTGTTCAGTAGCCTCGAGTGTCAAATCACTTGGTAGAACACAGAACTCAGAAAGGCTCTTAATTCAGGTAAAATGTTAGAAAGTGTAAAATTTTAAGCCTGTTGAACTTGTACTTTACAGTAGGATATGACTCAATACCCAGCCCTTCCCACAGCTAGAGTCTGCACAGAGTGAGACAGTGACACTGCCTGTGGTACTTTAGAAAGTTGTTATAACTCACAGAGTCTTTTCTGAACTATAAACACAGTTTTCAAACAGACTGACAGTTTTTTACTCATGGTATGGAACTTGCTCCTACACCCACCCAGCGTGTTTCAGAGGCTCTGAATGTCGCCGATCATATTCCCCACCCTTCTGCACACCGATATCTGATCAGCCCTCCTGCATTCACTAGCCATGAGACAGCCTGAAACAAGATTCTAATGGACAGATTTGTGCTTGTTTCACCCAGCAAGAAACTGGAAACCAATGTTCATAACTTCAATTTTTCATGCTTAGAAAGAGCCCCACTTTCATAGCAGGGTGTAGGACCATTGACTTTATTGTGTCAGAACAGCACAGAGCCTCTCCTGTTTGATATCAAACAAGGCTGCTCCTTGCCCACCAGCCTGCTTTCTTTAATTTAGCTAAATTCATGTTGCCTGTGTTTCTGGATGTTTACAGCATTAGGAGATACCATGCTAATGAAACTTTTTCAAAGTAAACCTACTCCTTATTTTATAGGAGGAAGAGAATATGTGCATGCAGCACTAGTATTTAATCCATAACCACCACAGCTCAACAGGAGTCCTAGTGACAAGAAGGTGTCACATATACCTTAGATGGGGGAAAAAAGAACCAGACTCTATTTCTGTCTCTGCCCCTGCAGCACTGGCTAACCACTGGGCAGATACTCACAATTTAAGGCAGACTCCCATTAAATCCTTTTCACTGTGCATCACTCACCATTGGTGCATTATGAGACAAATAAAAGACAAGCAAGAGCCCATCAGTGAGGAAAGAAAGAAAGGATTATAGTATTTTTACAGAAACATTACAAACTTATTTAAGCTGTTTCTTACTTGTATATAATTAAATATTACATTAAAAGAAATCATAACCTCCCCTCCCAAATAGCTCCTCAAGCAGCAATTACATTCACCTCCTACCAGAAACATTTGAATAATGTCCCTGAAAGGCCCTGAGACTAAACCCACCAGATGGGATAGATGAGATATCCTGGGCTTTTGCATGAATTATTTCAATCCATCATCATTTGGAAGACTCATAGATGCTGTAATATTGGAAAGCTTAATTTGATTTCCATTTACAAAGTAGGGCTTTGATGGATGCTGTAAAACAAAGGATAACAATCTAGCTACTATGTCTTTATCTTCTCTGCATTTTTGTTGACAGCAGAGAACTGAGGGCTCAGACTCATGACCTACAAGAGTTTAAACCACTGTGCCAGCTGTGACAACAGAGAAACCAGCACACAGCGTCCAGCAAGGGCAGCTGCAATCAATCTCCTGCAATCACCCCCAATGACATTTTACGCCACTACAACATCTACTGCTTATGAATCAGAGCCCTAAATAATTTTTAGTCAAAATTAATGCTTTGAATGGTTTAAACAAAAATAATCACGTGCACACAGTGAATTGATAGAGACTCTGCAAATTAATTTCATGATCACCCTGGCATTGTCTTAAACTGTTTCATTTCTGGTGCTATCTCCTTACTCATTTACTCAAAAGTCTGTTTCTGGCTCCAGTCTGGAAGGGAAGCAAGTCTGAACATTGTGAAGCTGCGTGTTGATGTTACACGTTTCACAATAAATTACGTTCAGCCCAGGAAATTTCTCTTTAGATTAGGTGTGAGCAGCTGACAGACACACAGGCCAAGAGAATAAAAATTTGGTTAAAAGTTAAAATATGGCAAGTTCTGTTTTCCTAATGTAGAGAATCCTTAGATAGCTACAACTGTGACAAAAACCCATTAATTTATTCCCAGTGAATGCCAAATATTACTATTTTAATGCCCCTTCACTTCAGAATGTCAAGAATGCCCTTATCCATATTCTTGGTGTTCTGCCAGTAGATCTGGCAAAAGACTCTGATGTGCCTCTTTTAATTCAAGGCCCTCTCCTGTGAAGATCTCCCACACAAAGTATTTATAAACCACAATGTACCTCCTCCTTCTCCTCACAGAAAATATTCCCAGACATTCATGCTCTGCCTTTTAGATATTCCCAACTTCCTTCTCTGCAAAACACACCACCGAGCTGGCTATGTTTGGATCCCGGCTGCAGGAATGCTCCTACAGAAAGGAGTCACCCTGCCAGTGGTTTCAGTGTCGTTCAGCGCTGTGTGCTCCCAGGTCACCGCCCCAGGGAAAGGGCCGGTCCTGCCTGTCTGTGCATCCCGCTTTGCCCCTCACCAAGGGCTCGGCAGCCGGCTCCGCCCTCATGCGCTGATGAGAGGCTCTGCGATGCCTTCTCTGATTTCAACGTAATACCTCTGAACCTCGGAACTCATCTTATTTATTTGTTTTTCGAATGTAATTTCTCATGCGCCGATATCTTAACTCCTGGCGATCAGAATTGTTCAAACAGCAGACTTTTGGCCGCAGCTCTGAACTCAAGGAACTCATATCAAAGGTAAATACATTACCACCTATTGCATTTGCCTATCAAACACAAACTGTCAGCAAACCAAAGGAAAGTCCCTGAGCCGGGAAGCAAACAGAACCTACCCCACGGCAGTGAGGACACCAATAAAACACCGAGATGCCCAAATGCGAGTGAAGCTGTGCCCTCAGAGAGGGCTGGAGCACGCTCGGGCCGTGCCCGTCGCTCTCCCGGGCGGGGCAGGGGCAGGGCCAGGGGCAGGG
>VZTA01020237.1:152452-170663 GCA_013398855.1 Mohoua ochrocephala
GGCGGCGGCGCCACCTCCCGTCACCGCGGGGACCGCGCCGGGGCCCTGCCCGGACCGGGACCACCCACACAACCCCAGAATCAAATAACTGAAGCGCCAACTGCGTCTGGACTCACCTTTAACGTTCTTTCTAAGAACGCCGTGTGTGTGTTTCTATATCAAACACATGCAAGCCAGCCTTTTATTTTTGATGAATAGACTCTTAAGATGTTGCTCAGCAAAGTTTTATCTTAAAATTATCAATACTAAGACTCAATACTAGGAATATTGCATGCTCATTCAACAACCAGGGAGAAAAATTATACATGACTTTGGATTTGAATCACAATTATTCTTATACTTAGCGACAAATGATAATGAAATAAAAATTGATATATTTCAGCAGAACTCTGATGTCTTTGGACTGTTGTTTCCATTTAATTAAAAATATGTAATATTTTAGTTCTCTTATGTACACTTAAAATATCATTCCTGAAACAGTTAAAAATACTCAAGTGGAGACTGAAAAGGGGACCCAATGCATTCAAACCCAGTTTCTTCTTAAAAAATGCTTCCTTTGAATTAGCCATTTAAAATTGTATAATGCAATCTGACAGAACTTAGCGAGCCACAAGGCAGACAGCAAAAACTTGGGATTGTCATACACAGCTCAGCAGAGTTTGAACAGTACAACGGAACCACATTCTAAACAAATGCATAAAATACACAGGTAAAAAATGTACAAATCTAAAATCCATCTGTTTTTTTAAAAGTCATCAATTGTCTACACCATCTTCTTGAGCACTGCAGTATTTCCACTGTATGCACAGAGTTACATACCAACATATACAAAATTGGGAGATTTATGTACAAAATTGAACACAAACAGTAGCAGTCAGAGACACTAGGAATAGTCTGAACACCATGAATGACACTGTTGTAAGGCACTTGGGTTTCCATTCTGTGATAAAAAAGAGAAACCAAACACATCACAGAAACACCTACTTATATAACCAGACTCCTCCAAATACCAGACAGCAGATTAGGTCTTGGAATCTGCAAAGTCATTATTATTCTAAACTGTATTTATGAAAATAACAGGTCTTATACATGAATTATTGCAGAGATGCAACCTTCTCAATAAAACAGAGCCATCCCAAACATAAAAAAACCAGCATTTGATGCAGCTACACAAAATTCTAGCAAGAAAGGCATTCATATCAAACACAGCCTGCAAGCTTGCAAAACAGAAGGAAACGCTGCCAGTATTAGAAAGACACTGTGTGAGTCACTGTTTGTCATGGAACTTTCACAGGCACTCTCTCTCTGTTTCAGAAATGCTCTTCCAAAACACGAGCTACCCTAATATGGCACTGAAACAGGAAGGAAAAGAGCAGCACTAGCACCGACTACTGGGACTCATCTGAGCTTTGCTTGTTTACAACTGCAATAAAATTGTTTACATTACATGTCCTTAAAACGTAAGAGAAAAAACTCCTTTCAACGGTAAACTGTTGCATTTGTCACAGATATCCTGCACCTGGCCTCACACCAGGAATCAGTCTTAGGACTTTACCCCTTTAAAGGGAGGGAGAGGGGAATGCCAAATCACTCACACATAAGGGAAAGTCCCTGTTATTTTCCACTCAAAACACTGCTTCTAGTCCTGTTTTTGCAGCAACCAAAGGTTGAATAGCACGAGGCATGCTCCAGAAACAGACTTTGGAGAAAGCAATAGAGAAAGAGTACCAATCCCTTTGCTCTCGTGACAGGACTTGAGGCTTGAAGCTGAGTTGGGGGGGATTCAGGTTAGATCAGGAAAAGGTTCTTCACCCAGAGGGTGGTTGGGCACTGAACAGCCTCCCCAGGGAAGTGGGCACAGCCCCAAGCCTGACAGAGCTCGAGAATACTCTCAGAGACAGGGTGGGAGTGTTGAAGTGTTCTGTGCAGGGCCAGGAGTTGAACTTGATGATGCTTGTGGACTCCTTCCAACTCAGCACTTTCTATGATCCCATGAAACAAAGATTACAATATATTTATATCCCCACACAAGCACCTAAGACGTGAAAACAACATATGCAACCAGGGATACACCTAAGGAAGAGAAGACAAATTCTTCAAGGAACATGTTCACACATGTGCACAGGCCCCAGGCAGTGCGAGGGAGCTGGTGATTTATTCTCTTACTATTTATTAAAATGATACCAACTGCAGTTGGGGATAACAGGCTTTAGGAACCTGCCTAAGTTTTTATGGGGTTAGAAGGTGGAGATTACATAACATTTCATAGGTAAGAACCACTTCTTGGCAAACGTGCTGGTCAGAAGGACTCTGCCCACCTGAATAGCAAATTTCCCACACAGTTATACAGAATAAAAAAATAATTAGTATTTGTCTGTTTGAATGTAGAAACATATTAAAAGGCTTTAATTTTTGTTCTTGCTACAATTCTCTTTCAGGTTACTTGTGTTAAGGGAAGAGCAAGACTGCTCTGTTTCTGACTACATAAAACATGTGAAAGGGCCATGCAAAAAGACAGTCTTTCAAAAACCCCAGTTCCTCAGTATATTTCATCTATTTTGCATCTAAGTAAAGAGTGATTTCAGACCCCATGGAACTGGAGAGAAAGCCACTCATGCTTTAAGGTAAGGCTCAGTATATCAGAAGTTGAACCCACGTTTTCTTTACAGTCCAATTTGATTCTATTCATGTGAACACTTGGCACCAGAGACTGGTTAAAAGGAAGGAGTAACAGACTTGAGTATGCACAGAGATACAGACGCACAGCACTTTTAACTTTGCTCTGCTCTTGGAAGTGGTCCTATTGGTCAACTTTAATAGATTATCTTTCCTTTTTTCACCCCTCACTTTTGGGATAGACTCCAGAACAGATCTAAAGGGGTGGAGCTGACTGCAGCTGTAGCTCTGCACAAACAAGCCCTTTCTATATAGACAGCATCACATTCTCTTAACACCACACCATTCACACTTAGAACAGGCAAGGCAAAGACAAACAGGTGTCAGTGAAATTGTTAAAGGTATTAAAACTATTCTGAAAGAGTACTGATGGTCAAGATAATTTCCAATTTAAAAACCAGTGTAGGTTTCAGATCTTTTAAAGCATTCAAACACCTTCTCCCCCTGAGAGCTGTGAATTTATACTTTCTCTTCTAACGACTCCCGCACAGCATTTGCAGCCTGAAAGAGCAAATGGATTTTCTTGGATTTTCACACCCTTCCCGGGGATTCTCACGGGCCCACGGCCGCCACCTGCTGGCAGCTGCTCCCACACGCGGGGCTCCAACTGACAGGAATTCTGCCTTCCAGGAAAAGGGTTTTGTAAAAACTACTAACACACGACTCAAAAGGGAGAACTGCTACTGCTTTAATAAGCAATTCAAGTGAAGCAGAAGATTTGGGGTTTTTTTCATAGAAAATATTACTACAAATCTGTAGTAGCAGCAGTTTTTAATTTACCAAAACCTGGCATCTACTAGCAACAGAACATACACAAAAATATCTTTGTTTATACAAATAAAATTAGGTTTTTAATATTCACAAAGTAACATAAAAGAGCAAAATTCTTCTTCACATTGATAATCGTTAGTCAGAGCAGTTGTGATATAAAAGCTGTGTATAGCACTCAGTCAAGCACCATGGCAGACAGTGCATTAAGATCTCTCATGAATGGATGATTAGCTAGTATTTGATCAATCTTCTGTCTTTGATCATAGTCAGGAAAAATTTTAATCAGGGCTTCTCTTAGCTGGACTGTTTCTGAGGCAGATCTCTGTGGTGGAATTGGTGGACAAGGCTCTGTGTTTTCTTCCCGTGGAAGCCATGGGGATGAATGATCATTGTACGCTCTGCCTCCAGGCTGTCGACTGCTACTGCTCGCTTCGGGGAGGAAGAACGGTGTCTCAGGAGAGTATTGTCCACTGCTCTGTAAAGCCTTTTGTGTTGACCAAGAATCTCTAGGTAACAAAATAAAAATTTTTATTAAATTAAGCTAAAGGAGATGCTAGCTGTAGCTCTCTCTGTACAAGAGAGAGAAAAGAGAAACGCGTCTAACTTAAACTTCCCTGGTGCTCAGCTAGTTACTGACTGGAATCAAATGACAAGCATTCTTTCAAAGTGAAACAAAACAGGAGGTGTAACAGTTCTCAAGCTGAGTCTGGCACAACTAACAACATTAATATCTCTCAGGAATAGCCTCAATATGCTGTGAGTACCTTACTTGGCAGATTACAGCAACAGTCAAAGCCTATTTTATGAAGGTATAGTTAAAAAGATACATTGAACACATGTACACTGGCATGGAACATGTGAAAATACTGACAGACCAAAGGGGCTTCCAAGACTGCATCACAAGACTATTCCTCATCTACTTTTGCTCTTGACTGAGCTGTGCTCATATTTAGATTAGGGCCTTGTCTCCTTTGTATTGCCCTTAACAGGGCAATGAAGCTGTTTTAGCAATCTCAGGATTTGAATACTCTTCCTTAATTACTGAGATTTCATTTCAGACTTAAAAAAGTTGTTGCTACTCTATACACTGCTAGCACTACAAAATTTAAAGTTCAGTCTACTTCAGATGCCAGCAGATACCAGAGAAATGTGAAGTGGAACTCATGTTACAGTCTAGTTTCCTACCACCAGGGAAACAATATCTAAATTACAGAGCTCTATTTTAAAAGCGTTTGAGTTATGACACCTCCCGTTACTCAGAGTGGAAAGGTTTTCTAATTGCTGAAGATCCTTCTAGTTTCTGATCTTGTTCCTGGTGCCATTTATGCTTTCTGCATCATTTAACTCATGTAGAAAAGTCACGGTGAAGGAACTAAATTAACTCTTTGCACTGGCAGTGTTTCTCTGTCTTACCACCCCCCACCCCCCAAAAAAAAACCCCAACAACCCCAAAGCCTAGTTCCAGTTCCAAGTTCACAGATAAGAAACCAAGGCCTTCTGTGGTCTTCTCAAAAGACTCTCTCCACTTCTACAATCATCACACTCGCCCACTTCTCACAACACTGTTTTCATTTTATTTCTCTCAGACACAGGCAGGTAAAACACAGTGTTTCAAATAACATCTCAAAGGTTTTGTACTACAGCTTGAATACTTAGCATTTCCTGCTGGAGTTCTAGCACTGCACTTGCTTTTTTAATGTCAACACACTTATTTTTCATATCAGCTTGTAATCTATGGTATAGAAATGTTCCACTTTCCTCAAATGTTTCTAATAGATGAGACTCTTGCTTATTCTTTGTATTAATCCTTAAGTATAGCTTGCTTTTTCTACTGCCAATTTTTAAGTTACCTCACTTGTTTTTAAAAGCCCTCTGAATACTCCTCAGAATTATTAGCCTTTCTAATTCTTAAACTGGTGAAAGAACAGCAGATTATTATTTTGTGCAAAAGAGCAAACTAATTCTCAAATCTTGGCAATTCATGCAAAGCAAATTCATACTTTGAATATGTGCACATTTAAAAAGTACATTAATCTTAAACAATATATGTTTATTAATATTTATAACCATTACTTAAATACAAATGGATTTAATAACAATGCTTCAAAAATTGTTCTGACAACAGTAAGGTACCCTCAACCATGAGGTGAAGTGTCTCCCCTGTGACAAAAAAACCTGAGTGCAGAGTGTTTGTAGCACCTTCTGTCTCACTATGAGTAAGTGACCAACCAAGGTGTCTTAGATAACATCAGTGTAATGAACAACACATACCCACATCTCTGGCACCTCTGGGTGCTGTTAACACACCCGTTTGTGAAAGCCACCACAGTCAAATCCCAGAAGAAGCTTTTGTCTTACTTATCTTAGTTCTCAGAGATCTCAATTAGAGGCAAATGTCACCAGCAGTTTCTGAACGAACTGAAGTAACAGGAGAAACACTTTTTTTTGTTAAACTGCTTCATGCTACAATGTTAATGCTTAACTTTACCGTGCTTTACAGGTGTATGAGTGAACCAGGAGAACAGTTTATTTCAAATGTGAAACAACTGTGTCAAACAAAAGGGAAAACAGTGTTTATACCTAGAACAGCCTTCACTTCGAAGGAAGTCATCTAATCTGGGTCCATTTCTTCCCAAAGGATCATCAGGAACCATAAATATGTCACCAGCAAAAGTGTACTGGAGCAACCTGCAAGAGAGCTCTTTTAAATAACAAGGTATCACACCCTTGCTGTCCTTCACCTTTGTAGCTCAGGATGAATTTCCTTAGAGCAGACATCACTTCAGGAGTCCCTGAAGATTAATTAGCAAACCCAACTGAGATACAACCAGCATTCCCTGTCAAAATAATTCAATGGGAGCTGTGAACTCTTCCTATTACACTGCAGAACAGGGAGCTTTTGCTCTTTTTTTTTTTTTTTTTTTTTTTTTTTTTTCTTGACAGCAACTGTTTTATGACAGAAATTTTGCAACAAGACCACAGTGGAAATTTTTAGGTGATTAGAGAAGATTTTTTTGGTTGTTCTAACTCCCCTTCCTTGCAAGGATCTTCAGTCATGTATTTCAAATGCCTGTGTTAGCAGAAAGCCACACGACTAGCAAATATAGCATTAAATGTTCACAGGTAAGACACAAAGCTTTTTTTCCTGGAATCGTTTTGGGACAGGTAGAAATCTGCATTGAAAAAAACCAGTTCAACTGAAATTTGTCTGCCAGGAAAAGATTTGGTACAGTGGAATTTCCCCAGAAGTAAAACTAATAGCAGATGTTAACACAAGCTCTTAAAAAACCACAGACTAGAGATGACATGCCAAGTATTCTTGCTGAAGTTCTGGAGAACAGAACCTGACTTGGGTAGAATTCACTCAAGAAATAATGTAAATGCCTACATGATTAGCCAGCATCAACTCCACGGTCTCCCAGCTACACTGTGAGAACCCAGGGCAAGTTTTTAGTTACTTATTTCATTAGACCTATGCTGACCTCAGACACTGTTAACATATGTATCCTCAGAGGATGTCAGGGAGATTGAGGGATTAGTGGGAAATTTCACTAACAGAAGACCACACCTTAACAGTAAAATAACCTGATTTTAATGAAAGGGAAAAAAATATCCAAAACATCCAAACCCAACAAACTAACTAAGAAACAAGAAACAAATTCCACAAGATGAAGCAGGGATATTTGATAACTAAGTGAACTCATCTAAACCCAAAGAACAACAATTGCTAAGAAAAGGCTACAGGGATATGTTGCAAGTGTTCCTTTTGTTTAGCTATGCCAATCTGTCCCACTTGAATAAAGAGTGATTCTGAACAATTAAAAGTGACACTCTACATCCTCACCAGCTATCGTGTCTCCTTGAAAAAAATGAGCTTTCAAACAAGAGAGGCTGTGAAAGTGGACTGCTCTAACAAAACCCAACACTGGCCTTCAGAAGTGACACAGGTGTGCTGTTACACCAAGCTCCTGCTTATGTGAGCAATTACAGACATACATGACAGAACATATGAATAATAGAGATATTAGACTACTCAACACGTGACTGTAAGGCCATGAATCACCACGGTGAATCACAGAGTACTTTATCTGGATCTACCAGAATTGCATGACAGATTAAATAAAAATAGTGAAAGCCCACATGTAGATAGAGTACCTACAACTGCAAGGACAGACATCCTTTTATGATTTCACAGAACTTCAATAATTACCTTTTTTGAATAATTTCTCTCCAGGCAAATGATTCTGTCACAAACTCTCTGAAGTTATCATTAGTCACAATAACACCTCCAGTTTTAGCAGCAAGGTGTAATAAAAACCTGTAAAATTAATTTCAAAGATCACTAAGATAGTTTGTTTTGCCGGGAACAATTCAAAGATCTAGAAAATGAAACATTTCATCATCCAAAAGTAATCTATTTGCATGAAAACAAGCACCTTGATTACTAGGAAATTTCTCTGTTTTTACCCACCTTAAACTTACAACAATGTTTTAGGTAGCATGCATTTATTTAGTGCAGCAAAGTCTTCATGGGAGATTTTCTTCCCCATTAAAAAAAACCAACCAAACAAACCCACACAAGCAAAACCCCCCAAATCCCATGATCTAAATATTTGCAGAGGTAAATGGCTTGGTTTATGGAACAGTACAGTATTTATTACACAATCCAACACAAGCTCATTTCCATACACTTTTTTGCTTAGCATCAATGTTTGTGTTCTGCATGTTAGTTGTTTGCTCTGTCAACACTTCTTAAAAACCTTTTGTTAAATAAATTATGACAAAATGCAACTACTGATTTATTAAGAAAAAACATGTTTGCTTTCTTTTATAACCTCTCTAAAAACATGTTTTTTTGCCATTTGAAACTATTTTGGCCCCGAGATAATGGATGGTGTCCTTTTAAAGGAAAGTGCACGCTTTTAACCAAAGTGCAAATATGTTATTATAACACCTATTTCCACAGTAATCTCAACTGTAAATACTGCACTGCCAGAGCATTTCTTATGAAAGGCTGAGTGTATATAAAACATTAGTGAAGTATTCTGTGTCTTGTTCACTGAAAGATGATCCTCACATTTCAAAGTTGATCTTTGGTGCTCAAATTAACTTGGAAGTTCACTGGCTTATGCATTGTTACAAATACACTGCTCCAAACACACAGCAATGTCTGCGTGCCAACACGGCATCAAGAAGAAAACGGAGCTAAATAGTATCTGATCAGTAGCTGATTTATGTCCCTAACACAAAAGGCAATTCAGGGATAGAGTGATGACCAGGAAAACATAAAAACATTACTGGAAGATTAAGTTCTTCAGACTGCCTTTTTGTTTTTTTTTTTTTCCTTTTTTTTTTTTTTTTTTTTTTTTTTTTTTTTTTNTTTTTTTTTTTTTTTTTTTTTTTTTTTAATTGCCATGAAAATTTGTAATTCTCCATGACTTTCTGAGTACATAGGAGTGTTTTCTACAACAGTGAAATAATGTAACAGATGTAGAGCTCAGTCTTAAGTTGGATGCATAGCTCTGTCTAGAGAGGTTGCAGAACTAGCTAATAGAACCAGTCATGAAATATTAAGCTTTTACAACCATTAGTCAGATGTTTAAAAAGACTTTATGTATATTCTGTACCTGTCATCATGAGCAGCAATTCTTGCTCCTAAAACCATCCTTGCAGGGGTTAAAGACAATATTCCAACATCCTCAAGTTGTGTTAAGAAATTCTGCTCTGTTAAAACATGATTTGACAATTAGTCTGAGATATAATTAGCAGAGAAGATGGGCTATTTTTGTACCAATTAAGCTATAGAAATGACATTGATAGCTGAAGAATTGCTCATACTGTAAAAGTGGGGAAGAAGAGGTCAAAACTAGACATTAAAGAGCAAACAAAAACTAACCCAAAAAGGCCTCCACGGATGGCACACCTGTTAGCCTAAATAGCAATTCAGGGTCTCTCACACTCTGTATGGAAACCAAATTACTCACGCTGAGCAGCCAGACTGCTCCTGCTTAACATTTGATGAAGCATTCCTTCTCCATTTATTCTTCACAGAAACATCCAAAGAAATAGTTACAGTCTGGTTTAATTAAGACAACATCAGGAAACGTCCCTCACCTGTAATGGAAGGGTCACGTCTTGTTCTCCACTGTGGAACAAATACAGTAATATTTCTGTGGCCACGTTTCCAAAAGTAGTCAACAGCTATTGCAATTCCTCGACAGGAGAAGAATTTCCTTAGGCCATGACTGAGGGTGAAAGAAAAAGAAGGGAGATTAAATTCACTAGGGTTTTACTACCATGAAAACAAAGAAAATGGAACAAATCCTTGCAAAGTGAAGCTGCGAGTCCCACATAGAGCCTCAGGACAAGAAAAGGCAGACGAGTGCTATAGATGAGGAATCTTATAAATGGAAAAGATCTTCAGCAAAAGAAGAGAACAGACCCATCCCTTTGCAACTTTACAGCTCAGTCTCTTTTCAGTTTCTCAGGCACAACAATAATGGAATAATCAGAAACGGGTTTAGCTTTTCAAAAGAGGCCAATAGTGATGGTATCTGAACTCAACTGAGTACAGATTAAAACTATAATAATCCAATACTGTGGTAGTTTCAACTACAGTCCTACTACAAAATAGAACACCTTTGGTTCAACTGATTACCAAGGATTACATCTGAGCAGTTCTCTGATAATCTGTCACAGCCTCCTCTCCCTTCATTTCAACAATCTGAGCTATTGTTCTAAAGCAAAATAATGAAATTTATTGGAAGAAAGATTTTCAAAACTTTGTATTTTAGCATTAATCTTTTTTCTCCATTTAAAAATTAGGATGTTCATTATCTGTTTTTACAACTCCCTTAAGTGACTTTCCAGAAAAATCAGCAACTGCCTAAAATGAGAGACACAAAGATTTGAGTCGATGGCCTTGTGAGGCCCTTCTCATTTGGAATTATCCCAATGACCCTATTTGCCTGTTTAACACAAGGCACAATTAACTGTCTAACCAGACTCCAGAACTTGCATAGAGGCTACACTTAGACAAAACAAAGATATGATTCCCTAGAAAAGACACAATGATCGAGCACTGATGGCATGCCCAGCCAAAGCATTTCTTGCAAAATAGTGTATAATCTATGTTTTGAATCAGATGTCAAATCACTACAAAGTACTTACAATAATAAATGAGCAAGTGGTAGTTCTTTTTTAAACCAGTCTCCCAAGTTATAATATGCAAGTGCATATTATAACCCTAATAGTGAGCCCTGTTAGTTTTGAACAGAACCTTATCTTTAAGCTCTAATTTAACATACCAAGAAATCTTCCCAACATAATGGTCTTTAAAAGATTTCCATGGAAATATTTTACAGTGAATTTTGGCCTTTAGTAGCATTGATTTATCCTCCTGCAGTTTTGTAAATTCTTTTAAAAATATGTTTATCAAAATTTAAATCTATTAAGGTTCTCTGAATTTGGAGAGAAATTCTTTATGTAGAAAGGCAGAAAAAAATGATTAGGCCACATCTGAAATATAAAAGGCAAAAAAATCTGACTTATTAACAGAATTTCCAGAGGACAAAAAAATACTATGCCACACTTGCCCTTAATAAAATTAAGCATTCTTGGTGTCAAGAACAGTCAAATAAAGGAATAGAACAGTCAAATAAAGGAATGCACTTAAAGAAACACTGTCACTCTTTGTAAACCTTCTGGGACATAAACTTAAAATGCAATCATCATCCCACTAATTTAAGTTAGGTATCCTATTCATTAAATTGGAAAACTCTTAAATATTTTCAATGAATTAATGGTTTTCAACTGGACTTCAAGAAGTGCAGAGGTCTTGACATTCATGTCAAAATTTCTGCCTTCTCTGCTTGTCCGTTGTCCTGTTTTAGGGCTCTAAGCTGGCTGAACTACACAGTGCACTGTTTTCTAAGTGTTTTGAAGCTTAGAAAAGCAGCTCTTGATTTGTCCTGAATGATCACAAAATCCTGCTCTATCAATTAAAAAAGCATGCAAATAGATGCAACTTAACTTTATCAAATAACATGTAGAATTAATGTAAGCTATAATATGAATAAATATGTCACTGCTAAACTAAAAGAAATATGAAATGCTTTAACTGAATTAGATAAACACCTGAAGGGACAGCAAATCACCACAGCAATATGGTCTTTTCAAGATATCCATCTCAAAGACTGCCTCTGTTCTCCAAAAGCCATTGCAAATGCCGGTTTTGCCTGTCCCAGTTCCTTAAAATCCTGTGGAAGGCCCTACAAAGGTATTTCCTAAATTAAACAAAAGATGATCATAAGCAGCACAAAGCAACAAAATTGCAGGTTGCCTTCTGGGACATGTAACATTTTCCCTTTGGTTTGTAACTAAAGTAAATACTGTCACAAATGAGTGGTTTGGCTGCTTAAAGAAACACTGTCAAAGGTATTGCCAAAGGCAGGGTTTGACATGAATTTGTGAAAATACGGCTTCACAGAGTTCAGTGGCAACATTCACTCTTGTGAACTCGTGAGGAATAAGTTCATTATTTACTGCACAGGTTAAAGCACACAAAGATCAAATTACAATCAATTTGGAATAATTTACACAGAAGCCAGGAATGCAGAAGGGGGTGAGGGTGCAAAGCATATGTATGCAAAGATAAGGGTGCAGAAGGGTTTAGCAGCACTTAATCATCGAGTACTGTAACAAAGCAATTCCATAGGGCTCACTATAGTTATAACGATGACTTAACTGTAGATTTGAGGCAGTAACATCCATACCACGATCAATTCACACACACAGGTAGACAATGTAAACACCTAATTCTCTGTGACTAAAGGTACCCATCAAAAAATTCCACTCAGCGTCAGTGACATGCTCACACCAAGTCCTTTTGCGTTTCCCAACAGGCAAGGGTCACACCTCAGGAAGTGTGGAGAGGTGTGTAGGAGCTTTGCCATCAGGAACAGTCCTCTGAGTATCACAAAGGTGAGAGGATTTGTGAGCTCTGAGCAGTGTCCCACTCAAAGGAAGTCCTGGCACAGCTGCTGAGCCCCAGGAGATCTCAAAGGGCCTCACTCAGGACAGGCGTTTATAGGGCCGCAGGATGATTGACTTTGGCCAGCAGTAAGCTTCCCCTTGGCCATAACTCAGCTGGGTAACTCCTGGGCTTTCTTCCTCAAAGTGCAGGAACAATGGTGCCCATCCACTTGGGCTATGCTTCAGATAAATCATTTACCAAGGCTTCAAAGGATTATTGCTTATCCTTTGTTTCTCACTTTGTTTGGGCAGCTGATGTTTCTGACTGGATGCACCAACACAAACACATATTGTTTACACACTATTCTAGCAAGATAATTCCATTCAATTATTCTTTCATTCTGAGTTTCTTCCACATTTTAATACAATTTAAATTACCCAACAACTGGATATTACAGTCTGCCCACAAAGGCCTGTTTTCAGCATACAAAACCAGGTAATTTTTAAAAATACTTGTTAGCAGCTAGGGTAAACTCTGGGCTTTTTCTCATTCCACGAGCACCCTGAGACAATGTGATAACAACAGATCAACGTGCTGCACATGTCAAAAGAAAAGATTCTACAGCTTTTGCAGTTTTCCAGACTTAAGACACGAGGCAAGCAATGATTCAGAAACCCACACAGCATTAGTCTAAGCATGTGGGTGATGCATTAAGACCCACAGTCCCGTCAAAAGACCAAACCCCACAAAACTCAGGGGTCAAAAGAACCCTGAACCAGCAGAGGCACGGAAGCAGTTCTCAAGGTATTGAGAAGTAGAACTGAGTACAATTCAAAGCAATTTTGCAAACAAATCTTCACTTTATAAAATGCAAGAAAATAATGAGGCTTTATTTAGCCAGAGGGAAGCTCCAGAATACCTACATGATCAAACCAATAGGCCCCCAAGCATTGATTATTTAGTAGGACATTTGAATATCTTGATGGTTCTGCTATTTTGAGGCTGCTCTGTCTGTTTCATAATCAGTTTTCATTTGGTTGAGTAGAGGGCACCAGGTGTTACATAACCTTTTCGGGGACTGTATGTCCATAGCACCCAGTACTCCGCCCTACTCCAGCGTGGGGTGTGTGCAGCCCAGCTGGTGTGCAGGGCAATCCACTGGGGTGCATGAGGGAAATATCAGAACCTCAGTAACGCACATATATCGTTGGTAAATATACATATATACATTTGCAAAAAAACCCAGGATCCAAGCACTAATGTGCAATGCTGTTAGAGGAGAAATATGTCACTACTAGATGAGAACCTCCACTTTAAAACTACAAGATGTTAAGAGCACAAAAAAACCCCAAACCCCTGAAGCTGACAATAAGTTAACCTCTTCGTTAGGCACTGGCAAAGCAAATTAAACTTCATACATAACACTGATCGCAACAGAGCAAAGCTTGCCCTGAGATTACTCCTGACTGAAGTGTTACATTGAGCTGAACACTGGTGATTCAAATCAGGTTACTCTGAAATGGCACAACTGTGCGTACATGCACACCAAAAACCTAGCTAGCAAAAACTTCACACATGCCACTGCAACCTCTTAACCCCCACTTCATCTGAAAGTTCATTGAACTGTACTAAAGAGACAGCTGAAAAGAACGATACTTACGAAATCGCAACATTGCTTCCATCAATAATTATATGTTTTAAATATGGCTTTCCAGGTTCATTTATCAACTCCAGTCTGTATGGCTTCTTCAGAGAGTCCAAAAATCTTTGAACTCCAGTAACTGAATGATCTGGATGTGGTCCCAGTCTGTCTCTATCTGGATTTGAAGGATGTTTTTGCGAAGACAGTAACTGGTCTGGGACAGGATTGTCACAATGTGAGGTTTGGGAAAGGCGTTGGTGGAGAGGCCTCGCTTGAGAGGAGCTGCAGGGTCCCAGCTGCTCCTCAGAGCCAGGGTGGCTGTTCTGTACAGTTGAGGGCCCTGCAGATTTTTGCAGAAATGCAGTTTTACCCTTACTTGAGATATACTGCACATCTGAGCTCCCTCTGGCTACAAAGTCAACATCTTTTAGAGCTCCAGCTTGCACAGGGCTGAAAGTTACCCCACCATCAGTTTCTATATTGCTTGACCTTGAGTTGTGATTCTTACCAGGACCATAAACATCTCTCTGTTTAGAGCATAGAACTGAGTTTTTGCTGGGAGGGGAAGCAGATTTGCTTACCAATCTATGCATTTTATCTTCTGCACCAACTTGCGTGTCTGAAGCGCTTCTTACTTTGTGATATTCATTCTTTGTCTCCTTTGAAGTATGACTGGATTTAAGTGGACTTTTATTCCTAGAAATGCCTCTGTCTTCTAGCTTTTGTGAATTATTTACATTATTTCCTAAAGGAAGATTGACAGTTCTAGGCTTTTGAGATGACTGTTCATGTTCTCTTTTAAACTTTAAATTTTCCTTTTCAATTTCTTCTAGCAATATTAGTGGTTCCACAGATTGTCCTAGGATACCAATAACTTTTTCTACAATATTTTGAGAATATCCCATTGTTCTGAAAAAGTTCACAAGAATCTTATATTCCATTTCCTCAGTGAGAGCATCACCTTCTTTAAGGCCATAAGTAGAACCATCTGATTCATTGCAGCTATCCAAAACCAGATCAATAACTGCATCAGTGTCTGAAGGATTCTTGTGTAAAGCAGATTTCACTTGCTGATCATTTTCCAAAGAGAAGTGCTTTTTAGGGAGCCTTTCCTCCTCATCAGAAGACCTTCTTTTACACGAGTGCCTCTCTTTAAAGGCCACTGCCTCTAACAGAGGGTCCTTTATGGGAACAAACCTTGTTTCAGGAGCATCAGAAAACACAGTGTCCATTTGCTTTGTAAGCTCGGTGACAGGTGTGCCAGCACTGCTTCTTGGTTCTTCCCCATCTGCCCTTCCATCTCTGTTTGCAGCAACAACTTTGGAGGTGCTGTTCTGTCCAAGCTCTCGTGGGCTTTCAGAACCTGTGAGATCTATGATACCACTCTCCCCTTCAGAAACATCCGTTTGGGTGAGAGCTAAGAGTTCTCTTTTTAGTGCACTAGGCAAAATCAGTAAATCCATTGTATACTTATCTGCATGTGCCTCCACAAATTGTCTGAACTGCTTTTTAATCTCTGATTCATTGTCATGTAATAAGCTTTCATTACTCTCAAAAAGCTTCACAAACTGCTGCACGTGACTTTGAGCCATAACAACAGCTTCTGCACCCCCCTTAATACTGAGCAATCCCATTTCCAGCACTGTTACATCAGCACAGGTATCCTGAATAAGACTGTTGAGAAACAGGCTCTGGGCACCAACGAAGATGCAGTGCATGTCCTTTGGGTAGTACTCCTTTTCTTCTAGTTCAGGTTCACACAGTCCCTTGATGTACTCCTAAGAGGAGAAAGAGAGCAAAGTGAATAGCTGTGAAAACCTAAAGTATCCAGTTAGTTTTCATTAGGTCAGTAATGGACAGGTTGGGAAATAAAGCAAACTTAGCATAACAAATGTGAGAAAGTAAACACTGCCAGTAAACAGGACAATAGAAATAAAACACCAAGATCTAAAATGATTTTTAAATAGATCTCATGGAAGCCTCTCTTATATAGCCTCTTGTTTATACCTGGTACCAACAGGTTATTAATTTGTAGATCAAACAGTTTAAAAGATCGGGCTGTCAAAAGAGATTTATTTTCCCATCCCCATTCTTTGGTCAAAGAGAACTCTTCATGAACAAATGCCTTTCACCAGAGTTCTACCTAGTCCATAAACATGAACTTTAAAAAACAATTTCTAAAGTACATTTCCTAAGGCTTATCACACCAGTAGGCATCCTATATTTTTGTTACTGACTGAGAAAACTCCGGGCTCCAGATACTTCTGTGTTCCCAAAGTTCAGGTTTTTCAAAGATTAAAAAAATAAAAATAAAAAAATCCCAATGCTATTTCTGTTACCTGTAAGTTACTACAGGTAAATTCACTATACTACCGTGTTTTAAATGTGTCAAGAGCTCAAAACTCCGTCAATACAGTATACTATTTACTCTTTCAAATAGCATTATTTTTCCCAAACTGCCTTTTTCGGTTCTTAAAATTCTTTAATATAGTGAAACCAGCTTCTAAGCAGCAGTCATTATATCTGCAGAATCCCAAGTACACCACATTTTATTATCTGTGTTTACTCTCAAACATCAAACTTCTTTTAAATGGAACTGAGAACCAACACAAGGTAATGAATAACGTAACACCACTTCCTATCACCTCTTGAGTTACATCATCAGGAGTACCAAGGCAGGCTGCCTCAGGAGCATATCAGCACAAACTGCTTCCGCAGCAAAACCCACAGGGTTACTCTCCACGCCTTAGTCATCATATGACTGCTTTTGCAGAGCAACAAGATAACAACATAATTGGTGAAGAGGATGCTCTAAATTTGGGAACTTTTTTTTTTAACTAAGCAGCACTGGAGAACGTACGCATTACATCTGACTGATGAATTAAAACACAAATTGTTATCACCAAACCTTTCAAAGGGAGACAAAGATGACTGTTCAATTGTTCATACTTTCTAGTCAATAATTCCTCCAGACAGTGTCTGAAAACTGCTCTACCTATAAGAGAAATCAAGTTTTTCATACCCTTTAAAGTATTGGGAGTAGAAAACATTTTTTATCTTGTTATGAAAAGCAGCAATTAGAAAACTGAAATCTTGTGCTATTTATTTCTAGTACTTTAATTTCCTGGAAAAAAGGGAATGCATCTGCAGATGCCTGGAGAAGAAGAATAGCTACCTGTAACAGTTTCCGGATTCTCTACGCCCAGGCAAATGGGTTTGGAGTAAATTTCAGAGTCAGATAATTCAAACCCCTATATATTCATAGTATTTTCCTTACGACTCATTGTAAGGAAGTGCATTACATGTTAAGGAACACGTGCATTACACAGATAAGGAATCAAGTTTTGAAAGCAGGCTGCCAAGTCTGAAATCAGTCACAAAACACATGCTCGGGATCCCCACTACCATCCAAGCATAGTTAAACAAACAGAACGACCAACGCCCACATATCGAGATTTTGGGTTTGAAAGGGACCTTCAGCCTCGCTACTGCTCACACCAAAATTGTCATCACATGATTCAAATAGCTGTACTTGCCAGGTTCACTATGACTAATATCAATTTCAGCATTACTGCTGAGAAAGTCCCCCCCAAAGGTTAGTTGTGCAAGACATTTAACACATGGGAAGATACTTCACAGCAACTGTTGTCCCCTCTGAGACACAACCCGCATAGATGGTTTTCTTAACGCGTTAGAATTGGGTTAAAAAGAGAACCATCTGTTCCAGACTGATGAAGTTGTTCAGGTCTGACAACTTTTACACGAAGGAAATACTAAGCGTTAAGCTTTGGTGAGAGCTTGGCTAACGAGCTACTAAATGCCACCGAATAGGCGAAGTCTGTAAGGCAAAACATGGCAACGCCCAAACAACTCCGAGGAATTTCTTGACTTTGGGAGGAAGAAGGAAAGCGAAACATTTTAATCGCGCTTTAAAACAAAACTCGGCCCATCCTCACCGGTGTTATCCCTCAGCTGCGGGCTGGACTATTTCATAACGCGGTGCCCGTGAACTTTGCACTTCTCAGCTGAGTTGTCTCGCTTTATTCCCTACACTTATGTCAACACGGCCGGAGACTCCCTGGCACCGGGCACACACCCACCTGCCAAGCCAGCGCCGCTTGTGTTTCCTCCTGGGGCACTCGGCTTTT
>VZTA01020237.1:171262-202862 GCA_013398855.1 Mohoua ochrocephala
TGCCGCCCGTGCCCAGGCAGGGCCATCCCCGAGTGCACGGCTCAGCACTGCGCCCAGGCACTTCTGGAACATCTCCAGGGAGGGAGACTGCACACCGCCTCTGGGCAATCTGTTCCAGTGCGCAATCACTGCACAGGAAAGAAATTCTTCCTCGTATTCAGGTGGAACTTCCTGTGCATCAGTTTCACCACCGAGCAGAGCCTGGTCCATCCTCTTGGCACCCCCTCTTTAGATATTTATACACATTAATGAGGTCCCCTCTCAGTCGTCTCTTCTCGAGGCTGAACAAGCCCGGCTTCCTCAGCCTTTCCTCGTAAGAGAGATGCTCCAGTCCCTTGATCACCTCTGTCACCCTCCGCAGGACGCGCTCCCGGAGCTGCCTTCTCCAAGAGCTTCCCGTCTCTGGTGCCGAGGAACCCGGAACTGCACAGACCGCTCCAGACGCGGCCTCCCGGCCCCGCCTCCCGGCCCTTCTGTCCCCACCTCCTGGTCGTTCCCCGCCCCTCGGCTGCCCGCATCCTTGTCTGTGTCCCCCGAGAGGCTCCGGGCGCTCCCCGCAGCCCTTATCGCCCTTATCGCCCTTATCACCCTTGTCGCCCGGCCCACTTAGTGGACGCGGCCGCTCCCCACCCCGCGGCCACAGCCAGAGGCTCCCGCCCGCCTGAAGGGGAAACCTTGGTTTAAGACACTCTTGGCACAGCCAACTCTGGTATTGTCTTCTTGGATTTCATTTAAAAATAAATGCAGGCTTTATCCCTTCTGATGGCAGGGGACAGAAGTGTAGCTCCCATCCCCAAATCTTTGGCTCTGATTGCTCGGAAAATATAGAGGTCAGATTTTCACTTAACGCCCCCGCCCCGCCCCTATCCCCAAACTGTTAAAGAGACGTGAAGGATAAGATCAGTTCTTAAAAAGTATCTCTGGGACTGCTGCTGACTTTTGAGTGCCAGGAGCTGACAATACGGACCAGCTGTTTTACAAAGGAGTAAATGCCTCCTTTCATACCATCCCAGACACAGCTAAGTATCTTCTGAGTTCCCCTTGGAACTATTTGATTCCAGTTTGTTTTGGCCACCTCTTTAGCATCGCTGGGAAGTTAAGATTTTAGCTGCTGTTCATTAAATAAAGCCTCCAAAGGGAGGATAAATATTTTATTGCTGTGCATCTAAAGGTACGTATTTCATTTTAGTGTGCTGGTATGTTACACCTGGAAAGACTTAATACAAAAATACGAAATAGCATTTTTATTAAGCCACTTGTATCCCTGATTAGAACCTTTTAACCAAATGACAATTTGCAGTTCTTAGCCCATAGGAAAATCCCGCTAAAAGCTTACGTCCAGGTATTGCTATATACGCTTTCCTATCTGAATTTGAAGTCATTCTTTGAGCCAAATAAAATATTTGTCTGTGGCAGTGGTAAAATGGAAAAAAAATTACATCTGTATACACAGGCTGCATTTACACAAAAACACTCATTCTACACAGGGCAGGGTTTTGACAGGGAGTGTCATATTCAAGAAAGATGGTTCCCTGAAGTACTTTCCTGAAGATATTTTTTTCCTGTTTTTGTTGTTTAGACGTTTGCATGTTGCTTTACCGATGAATTATCCTACAAGGTTCACACATGAGAAAGTAATCTAACATGTAGCGAGGCAATTTCTGAGGTGACTGGTGCCATCCACTGTTAAAATGCAGACACTGCAGCCAATGTTCTTTTGGTTATTATTACTTACATTGTAAGCAAGGAACTTTATAATAAAAATGAAATTATCTGCATTTTTGGACACAAAGTAGCATTAAAAAGCTGAAAGAAAATTGACTTCTACCAGATCAACACAGCCTTTTGGAATATCTCATATAAAAGAAGGCTTACTGACTTCTAAATGATGTGGGTAATGCTTGGTGCTGTGGATATTTTCTTGTCTGTTTTGCCATGCTGCATGTTATAAAACATGATTTCACTGCCGAATATATTGTAATCTCTATATATTCTTGATAAATCTGTATTCCAATGCATTATAATGGTCTGAGGCTGCTCTCAGGGAGGTCACTGTGAGTGTGAGCAGTTGTGGTTCCGTGACCCACCCTGATGAGATTAGGTAGTACCTGACATTGTAACATTCAAGACAAACTAAACCCCTTTTGAAGTGGAAAAAAAGGTGCTATTGGAAAAGTTTACTTATGATTATATACATGGGACAATTATTAAAACAAGTTGGAACTTTCTCCCTGTATTGTTGCGATGCAGACTAGAAAAAATGCCATATTTTTACCTTGTTTTATTTGTTTTGGAATTGCAACCTGGAATTAATCTTCCTCATACTTAGGAGGAATTTCAAGCCTCTTGCCATAAGCACAAATGCAGGTGTACAAACCTCAAATGTGAGCTAGGTTGAGAACACTGGAAATTCTCTGACATCCTACAATAGGCTGCTTACAAAGTGGATTTGTCAGGGAAGAATGATTTTGTTTTCCTCCTATGGGTGTTTGCAGTAAAATATCCAAAGTGACAAGCTCTGTTTAGCTGCAGGGGAAATCTTACTTTCCTGGATCTTTGGTTGCATCTTGTAAGTTTATTTTAAAGATTGAAAAGTGCAATGTTTTGCTGGTAGCAGTTGAAGGAATTTGACACACCCAATGCTGGTCTTGCTTTTCTACTTGGCACACCAGTGGCATATATTAGAGATTTTCCTGAATGCGAGTTGTTGCCAAGTTCATTATTTGTGTTACTGTTGGGGAAATACTGTAATGGTAATGTGTAAATAGGTGTGGGGTTTTTTTCATGTTTCACAATAGCTTGCTTCAGCTGCCTCGTGCAACTTCCATGTTCTTTATTAGAATTTCTGCAATTGAAAATTGGTTGCATGAACTATTTTATGAAACTGGGCCTTCCTGAATTTGGGCTTGAGCTGCATACTTGAAACAGGAGCCGTACTGGTTGAAATGACGTGGAAACCAAATTTTCAAACTGTCTTTCAGACCCGTGCTGGGTAAATGAAGTATGGAGTCTGTGATAATGCGCTTTACACATGGTGCCCTGATCCTCACTATTATGGTCTTCAGTGGGGTTATTTGCATGCATAAATTTAAATATTTGTTTGATTGTTTGTGGGATGTGAACTTAAAATACTAGGGTATAGAAAGTACCCTGCATGAGTATGAATAGCAAAAACTTTAATTTGCAGTCATAACACAAATAGTAGCCTATTCTAAGAGTGATACCTCAAATAAATTCTATATATTTCGGAAGGAAATATATAGAAATAATGTGACTAGAGCTCACAAGTCTTGTATGTAATATAGTCCTAAAACTTAAGGCAACCTCAAATTCTCATTAGGAAATTTTGGTATAATCTTTAGATTTTTTTTGTTGTTTTTGTTGTTTACAGAACTACAGAGAAAAAAAGCCAGAAATGGCTTGAAAATGAAATGATTTAAAATGCTTTATGGAGACAAACTTCTACATCTTGTTCAAGTCCCCATGCTGTAACAGACATTTACATGTGCTTGAAGCCCTGGTGACTAAGAAGGTGATTAAGAAGGTTTCCCTTTTGGAGAATTTGTTGCAATGCTGACATCTTAATGAACCTATAGATCATCAGCTTTAGTATCAAGAGGCAAACTTTTTGAAAATGATCCAAGGTATAGGTTCTGTAATTAGTAGTTTCTATAGCTGAAACTTATTCTGTCCCTTAATTTTAGAATCAATTATTTTTCTTAATTCCAATTTCCTTTCAAAATAACCTGTTGTAAATAATCGAGTCTTTATAAAAGGAAGAAAAGACAAAAGCACTGCAATTACACATGCATCAATTGTTGAGAGTGGGTAGTATTTTTTTTTTCAAGTAATGGACTCTGCATTTGGTTTTTGAAGGTTTTTGATTGTGTTGGCTCAAGTTTCTTAATTAGTTACAAAAAGCTGCAGGTGTATTGGCAAAGAGTGCTATTTAGCCTGGGAAATGTTCCAGAAGACAGTTTTGTGAGTTTTTTTTTCTAATGTAAATATTTAGCTATATTATTACCAGTAATTTTAAAGGTTCCACACTGTGTGACTACTGTGTATTTAAACATTGCAGCTTCACTTGGATGACTGACAAAACAAATGATAACCTAAGAGTATAATCTTTATGGTGAAAGGGGATTGAACACTACTGAATTACTTGCAGAAATGACAAGTGGTGTCTGAAGGGGAGTCAGCACCATGCAGCTGGCTCTGAGGAATGCAGAAATGCTGCAAGAAGTGAGCCAAGCTCAAGTGCCACTCTAAGTTAGTTTAAAGTAGAGTACTTCATCAAAGTTTCTGCAACTGCAAAAATTAAAGCAGTATTCTTGCTAATCCTGCTAAAATCTGGAGATTTCATAAAGCTCTTTCAAGAAAGTTTTTATAGGTTATCAAAAGTTAGACTCTTGAGCATCATTAAGGTTTTATGACTCTCGCAGTGAAGTGTTTGTTTTCTTAAAATTTTCATAAACATTTTGCTACTATTCTGACTACAGGAATTTAATTTTCTTTTTTCCTGTAAAGCGCTAGGTATGGTTAATTGTTGAACAATGTTCTTGTATGTGCCATACCTGCTAGGTAGCTGACTGCTAATAGAATAGGACCTTACAGCTGATTTCTGTCTGTGCTGGGAGGTTCCGTTCAGTTTCAGAGTGGGTGGGAAGTTGCACAATTGTTGAAAGGTACAAGGGGTGCTGTGAGCTGTGACTATGTGCTTACAATGGCTTTTTAATGCTTTTAAAAGATGCAGCCTGTAGTAAGCCTTACTGTAGGTGATTTGTTTTTTGTTTTTCTCTTCATCTTTGTGCAAAGCAGGATGAGAATAGGTGTAAAATCTTCTATGTCTGAATGATGTCAGTTTGCAGACAACTTGCACAAAATCTAACTGTTACAACGTTAAAACCAAGGTATTCCAGAATCTGGTTCTAAATTTTAGTATTATTTTAATATCGAAACAGTATGGTAATATTTAGTTTGTGTTTTCTTATACAGAACAATATTTTTTTTTCAATTAAAAATGAGCGTTCCCTCTGAATACACCATGTTTTTTAAACTTTTGTGTATGGACAGTGATCTGGGCCAGACTCTCAGTAGAATACAATGATTTCTACACAATCAAAGTGTGTGAACATGTTTCTGATGTATTTACACTGTAACTGATCCTCTCTTGAGAGGTATATGAAAACATCGCAGTCAAAAATTGGACTCATAGACTTTCTGTTAGAATAAGGCTTAATATAATTCTACTAAAATCAGTGGAATTATTAATCAGATGATGTAAATCAGAATATTTCCAACAATTTCAGTAAAATTTTAGTTACACCAACTGGCCATGCTAGGCTTGTGTAATAGTGGTGAAAAAAGCAAATTAAGCTGACTTCCTTTACATAAAGCACAATGGTGCATTTACATTTGATTCCAGTTTATTTTATTTCATGTCTCAGAGCAAAGGCAGTTCAGTTAAATATCAGTGGAGTGCTTTTTCTAGACAGAGACCTCTGGAAATTGCTTCAACCCTCTCACATTTAGAAAGCATATTTAGAGAAATGGGATGCCTCCATTTATGTGCTTGGTTTCACAGTGGTAGAAAAACAGTAAAACGTTTTCAGGATGATGCCATCCCATTTCAGCTTATTCCACTACAAGTAATAGAAATCAACTCCAAGTTTTATTGTAGTGTCCTACATCAGTATCGTAAGAAAAATACGTTGGAGGTAATTTGCTTTACATGACTGATAAAATTTTTCAAACTTCTGTCAGTCATGTTACCCACTGTTTCGTAGTGCTGTTCTGTCCGTCTCCAGTCTTCTCCAGACTCTTAAATCCTTAAGCCACACACTTCCATCATGCATCATGCAATGTTGTTAAAGGCAATTTTGCCTTGGAAATAAGATGTAATTATTCTAATTCCTTCCCTGGACAATGCCTGCTCTTGACTGGTTTAAAATCATTTCCTTTGACCTAGAACATTATATATTTATTTAAATCTACTTCTAAGTCCAGTCAATCCATAGAGATTTATATTAGGTGAGGATTAGAAGAGCATAGCTGTGTTGCAAACTTGAACCAGTGTTACTCTGGCAGTACTGTGAGGGCCAAACTTCTTGCTAGAAACCATCAACAGTAAAAAGGAAGAAAAAAAAGCTGGGATGGAACCTGGTTTCTGAACTTATTTGAAGATATGCCCTTGGGAAAACATGATACATATGTTTATGACATACAATCTTACAAGTTTGAATAGAATTTATATTTTGCTAAACCTCATCACTGAGCCCATCTTGCATCCAGTTAATTTTGAAACAGTAAACCATCATGAACATTTTTTCCTCTTCTTGATGAGTTGTAAAGTTACCATAAATGAGCAGAAATGGTTCTAATCAAATGTTTCCCAAAATACAGGTGCTGCAATTTCAATTTTGTATGCTCTGACAATGAACAAGAAAATTTTTCATTTCTCCCGCTCTACTACAGAGGCGTCCTCATAAGAGTCGGGTAAAAGTGTTCCTCTTGTATCAATGTTTAATTGTGCTTTGAGCTGAAAATGACCAATGTAAGTTCATAGTAGTATTGTCTAAATAACATCAGAACACATGTTAAGGTTTGTGATGAAATAAGACTTTGTAATAAAAAACATGCCTGTTCATGTCAGCTCATTAACTCTGCTTACTGATTTAATTTTGGTTATTTTTGTGGCATAAGAACTCGTGAACTGCAGCCATTTCACTCTGCAAGCCTTGAACAAAGGTAGGTGATAGCCGTTTTAAGATTAGATATGTTTAAGAATTGTCACAAGGGTGCTGAAGGTCAGGTCAAAGGCAACAATATACCCAATACATATTTATGTAGTGTACTTTGAAATAGAGGAGTTCAGTGTATCCAGTATCTATCAGAATTTGGGGGTTATTTTTCACTTAGACTGGTGGAAATCAGATGTTAACAATGTTGGTATCATTGGGTCTATTGTGGCTTAAAAGCAGAACAAATGAGACACCGGTAAAAGCTCTTCAGTATTTGAGCTCTCTTTCCCTGAAAATATTTCAAACAATAACCTTGTTGCTTTATCTGCCCATCAAGAAATCCATTGCAACAGTGTCAGTGATACCAGAACCATAAAACTGGGTTAGGAACTGAGCTGTGGTCTCCCACAACTGCAAGGCGTGGTGTGGACTTTGTTAGCTTTTAATGAATTGTGTCAAATTGCTACCAGGCAGGAAACACAATCCTATCGACTTTGCTGTTTGAAAAATATCACTGCTACATAGAAGTTATTATTTGAAGTTTGATGTAAGCAGAAATGCATGAAGGAAAAAAAAAAAAATTGAATTGAATCTTCATACTTTCTTCACCAAAATGTGTAACTCCTGAGAAACTTAGATTCTATCTTCTCTCTAGCTGTGTTCCTGTGAGTTTCTTCTACCAGGAAAGGCCCTTCATATATTTTAATTAAAGTCCAAAGAAGAAATAAATTTTCCTTGGCATATGTCATGCTAATGAGCACTGGTTAGTTTGAAAATACACGTTCATTGGTTTTACATGATAATTCCCTTTGAACCAAAATATTGTGTTTATACAGAAACGTTTTCTGGGAGCAGTAGGGGGCATCATTTCCCTTTTGTAATTCTTCAGAGACATTAACCTCGTGCATTATGTGTGCAAACGGAATTTTCGTTTTGTTTATGGCATTAATCCTGGGGTTAAGGTTGGCCTATGGTGAGCAATAATAAGTTTAACCTTTGACTTTGTGCAATAAGATGTAATTTATTATTTTTAGACTCTTCGTGAGTGCCACTGCCCTCACTTCTGCTTAAAATAAATTGAGACAAGTGAGCATTTGATATCAGTGATCTTCACATGCAAGACATAAATCTAATTTACTTATTTTCTGAGCTTAGTTCTTTAGCCTCTGATTATGCCTTTTAAACAGCGTAAATATTTTTTGTTTGTTTGATTTATTAGTCAGTTTTTGTGATTTGTAGACTCTTTGGTCCTTCACATAGATTTCAAACCAGTAAACATAAATCCTGGAATGTCTAAATGTATAGAGACTTTATGAAATGTGGAAACAAAGCAAGCAAGCTATTCATATGCATAATATTTACTTGCAAAGTAACTGAGATGAGGAAAGCATTTAAAATTTAATTTTCAAAGGCAATTTAAAGATGATTAAACAACTAGCAGCATGTAAATAAATTGTTTTTGTAGCTATTGCCTTCACTTATAATGTATATGTTATTTATAATTTTTTTTTAATTCTAAGTGAAACATTTTCAACTTTTTTCTTTTTTAAAAAAACACTGCTCTTTAATTTGCATTGAACGTTTGAGTTGCCTTTTGGTTTGTAAGCGAAGAACAAATTTATAGCAAGTTTACTACTCTCCACGCTCTTCAAGCAAGAAAAACAAATATACTTTAAAACTGTGTACACTATGAGTATATCCGCTTTTTCTCCATGTTGAGAAAGTGCTGACTCATCAAATATTTTTGGGTGGGGTGTGAGGTATATGCTGATTTCATAAATGATTGGGTTTAGAATTATTCAGGTAGAATGATTCAGGCTCATGATGCTTGGTAAGACCAGAACATTGAATCTCCCCCATCTCAGGCTTCATATTTTGATATGGAGACCTGTTTATCATAGCAATGATCACATAAAATTGTTTTTCAGTATATATGGAGCATGTACAAGTTAAAGGGCAGAAAAACTTGAAAACAAATAAAAGTTATGTAATGCTGTTTTGGAAGAGTACTGATGTTTGGTAGGATTCTAAGATCGGTTTTTTGTCTGGATTTAATATTTTTGAATGAAAAAAGGAAGTTAAACCATATAGGTGAGGAAGCACAAACCATTTATACTCTCTTCCCATGAAAGCTTATATAGAAAATCTGTGTGTAACTGCGTCATTTGCATGGCAGGACTGCCCACGATCACTTTATTTGGTCTTCATAGCACCAAGGGTTAGTTTGATGGTAATTTCAGTCCTGCTCCTAAATTTGAATGTTTGACAACTGAAGAGACTGCTAGTGTCTGTAATATGTGCTGGTATTTGAATTTTCACCAGTTTGTTTGTTATAAGTTGTCTTTTGGCTGAGCTTGCTCACAATAAAAGAGCACTCAGTGGATCAGCTCAGCTCCTGCTGGCTTGTTACAGGTAAGAGATGTGCAGAATATTATGAATCCAACAGTAACAGCTGTATCTCATGACACACAATAGACAGTGATGGATTGTCAGAGTAATTAGATTCCTTACAATCTTAGAAGAGTAATTTTGAAAATCTTCCTGCAGCATGACTTTCACAGATTTACTTTGTAATTTCCCTTAAGTTTTAATTATTTTAGATAACAGTAAAAATTGAAGACACCATCATTTATGCTAGTTTCATACACTGCAGTTCTGTTGAGTAGAATGTGCTTAAATGTGAGTTGAGGAGGAAGAAATTATTCTAGTGACACAGAGAAAGGAAAGAAGAAAGGAAGTGCTTTTTTTTCAAATGTCGCACATATGACATTAAAGAAAGGCAATTTATTTTTTAATAGCTGGGCTGTTGTATTTGAGAACACAAAAGCTGTGTGAGAACTGAAGAGTGTGCTCCTTGTTGGTGAACCAATAAAATGCATTGCACTAAGCTGTTATTCATACTGTAACACATCATATCAAATATTTACAATAGATACCAAATTCTAAGATTGGCAATCCTCCTCACAGGATTAGAGCATCAAGGGATGGTAACTTCCACTTGCAGCAAAAGTGTGTTCTTCAGCTAATGATAATAAACTATCACTTTGGATATTGATCAGCTGTTAGATTATAAAGAGGATCTCTTTTTGTGCAGCAACTATTTCCCCCAGAATTTTGAATATCTGACGTTGTTATCAGAACTGTTGTGTTTGGAAATTCCAATCTGGAAGCTGAAAATCTCCAATGAGGGATAGGAAACACAAGGATACTACATGTCACTTAAATGCATTAGCCTGCCCCTGGAAGTGGTAAAGATAAGAGGTATATACTGCAAAAGGTCATAGTCCCCAGTTTGCAGCCATCCTCAGGATAAGTCAAGAGGCCTTTTTCTCTGTCCTATTTGCAGTTATTAATATTTAATGTGCAGTTATGAAAAAACAATACAGGACAAAATCCGGGGACTCTTCCCAAGACAGATGTTTCTTTGACTGCCGTGAGCAGATCATCCTGAGTGCCATCACCTGGCACGTGCAGGACACCAGAGGATCGTGCCCAGTCACCCTGGGTTTATGAAGGCAGTTCCTGCTTGAGTAACTCGATCTCCTTCTGTGACAAGGTGACCCACTTAGTGGACGAGGGAAAGGCTGTGGATCTTGTCCACCTGGAATTAAGCAAAACATTTAACACAATTTCCCACAGTATTCTCCTGGAGAAACTGGGTGCTCATGGCTTGGATGGGTGCCCTGTTTGCTGGGTAAAAAACTGACTGCAGTATTGGGACCAGTCCTATTTAATATCTGTATCAATGATCTGGACAAGCAGTTCAAGTGCACCTTCAGTCCCTTGGCAGGTGACACCAAGTTGTGTTGATCTGCTGGAGGGTAGGGAGGCTGTGCAGTGGGACAGGCTAGATCAGTGGGCCAAGGCCGGTGGTCTGAGGTTCAACAAGGCCGAGTGCTGGGTCTTGCACTTGGGCCACAACAACCCCATCCAGTGCTCCAGGCTGGGGCAAAGTGGCTGGAAAGTACCTGGCAGGAAAGGACCTGGGGTTGCTGGTTGACAGGAGCTGAACGTGAGCCAGGTGTGCCCAAGTGGCCAAGAAGGCCAACGGCACCTGGCCTGTATCAGCAATAGTGTGCTCAGCAGGACCAGGGAAGTGATTCTTCCCCTGTATTGGCCCGTGGTGAGGCCACATCTCAAATCCTGTGTTCCCTTTCTGACAGCTCTTCAAGGTTCACGTCAAGTAATGCAAGGATTTTTCTTTTTGAAAAGAAACCGAACAGTGCTCAACGGTATTGAGATCTTCATTCTATTTTCCTTTCCTGGTGAGTTTCTCCTTACTTACGGCAGGGTTTTTAGGTCAGAAGAGTGGTTAGCCTTTAAAAATCGTGGGTTAAAGTTTGGGGAGAGAGAAAGTTGTGGCTCATGTGGAGAAGAGAAGCACTT
Organism: Mohoua ochrocephala; assembly: GCA_013398855.1. NCBI lineage: Eukaryota > Metazoa > Chordata > Aves > Passeriformes > Acanthizidae > Mohoua > Mohoua ochrocephala. Next base: position 182,389 of record VZTA01020237.1, read on the forward strand.
TGGTAGCTGAAGATGAATTAAAGTCTCACAGCAGGGAGCTGCTGCTGACCTGTTACCTCTAATCGTTCCCAAGCTTTTCTGGAGTGGACATTTGCTCCAGCTGCAGCTGAGTCATTGGTGTACATGAATTGATGCAGCTTCTGGTACAGGTACTTTGCAGGAGTGAAATGATTCAAAAAAGAATAAATTCTGGTGCAAGTAGAATATTTGCTTGTCCACACTAGAAATATGTGTTGGTGCAGCTGCTGTCAGTGGCTTTTCGTTGGGGCATATACCCTCTTATAGACAAAGACTTAAATGATCGAGAAATTCAGTGGGAAACTATAAAGTGAGTGAAAATTTCCTCTCACGCAAATAAAAGTGAAAGGCTGAGAATTGTTTTGAAATTATCTTTTGTGAGAGATGCTGTGTAATTGTGGTGGTTTATTCTTCCCTCTGAAATCTGCACTGCCTTGGCCAGTGGCCAGTAGAAGAATTGCATTCTGACAGTTTTGCGTTTTCATAATCCTATCAAATACTCTTAACTACCCAATTAAGGCAGTTTCTCTTCCACTAACATGCTTTTTTCCCTTGTATTTTCCATCAAGACTATTTTTTTCCTGAGTTTAAATACTTGAATTACTGCTTCAAAACGACAGTTGAACATTTTTAGATATGCTGAGATCACTTCAGGTGATTTTTTTCTGATAGGTTGTTATGACTTAAGGGCTCTACAGATCCTAAGCAGTGGCATCTGAATGAAGTTTCAGTGCATGTGGAGCCTGGCCGTGGGTTTCAATGTGTTGTCTTTTCTCTCTATTCTTTTTGTAACACACAAAAATATTTCTGGAAATTTCCAAGGAGTACAGTACACTTCATTTTTAGTTGTCAAGATAGCTGACAGTTTATTATGGTACCATGAATAAATTATTTCAGGGTTCACACTTAAAACAAAGGTAGAAAGACTTTCTTTTTCTTTTTTTTTTTTTTAAGCTGACATTTTGAATTTCTATTAAGCATAGTATCACCTGGATACACACTGCATGAAAATGTAGACTATTCATAATGAATTATTAACCCAAAGCTTTTACCCTTTCTTAGATGCACTGGAGATGCTCCACAGGATGCTACAGGGATATGAATGTGAGAGAGAATAGGGGGTTTCTAATAAGATGTATAGCAGGCTACAGTATCAGTGGATGTCATTGTTCAGCAGCTATTTTCCATAAGAGAAAGTTTTTTATTACTGAGTGTTGTGCAGAGACCTCTGAATATATCATTATATAGATATATAGAAGCACAGTAATTTATGGATTTACTTTAGGTAACTTCCTCATATCTAGGTTAACTGCATAGTCAGGATTGTAGTTAAAATGTAGTCAGTGAAACTCTAATCCAATTAGCAACTGAATTTATAAACGTTTTTAATAATGATATTTAAAATGTCTAGGTTTAATCTTGTCTCAGTTCTGTTTGAAGAGTTGACAGTCTCCGTGTAACTCTGCAAGACTTTTTGGAACAGTTGGCTGTTTTCTCGAAATGAGATAACCAGCTGCATATAGGATTCTTCAGCTTAAGGTTTGGTGAACATGGTGTTAGGTGGCTTGAAAATAGCAAAAGTGTACAGGCAGCACCTTTCTAAATAAAGATTGCAAAGTTTGTCTTGTGCTCTTTGATTCATTTGTATTGGATGAATAACTGAAGAGCATCAAGACAAATGTTATGACTGGAGGAAGGCTGCTATTGATTTCTGTGGACTTTGAATCATATTCTCAGGGTCATATTACTGATTGTCAGAAAGTGTAGGATATTATGGGCTTGAGCCTTTTTTTCCACTGTAGTCCTAGAATATGAAAATATATGGAGTTATATAATCAGCAAGCTCCATAAAAGGACCATGACCTGAATATTTTGAGAAGACTTTTGTCTCTTTTCTACTCCTTTAATGTATTTGTTTTAATGCCAAGACCTTATGAAAAAAAAAAAAAGGGAAGAAAAAAAAAGGTCAAAATTAGCCAAGTAACAGGAAAAAGGAGTTAATCCTTAGATAGTTAATATACAAGTCTCAACCCCCCCCAGTTATTTGACATACAGGGTTGAAGAAAATGAAGTTTAGAGAGGGCTAAAGTATGAAAAAAAATGCCGGTGACTTTTGCTCTACTTGTGATCATTTTCAAAATTGCTTTAGACTTCCAAAGCACCTTGCCTATTTGCTGCCCAGTAGAGTTCTTAGCCAGTGGAGAGCTGGAGTCTTCTCAATATATGCCTACATGATAATTGTTTTATTTGAAAACATTTTTAAGATGTGAAATGATGCTGTCTCTCTGACTTTCACCATCTCTGGGGAGGCTCAACTTTGAATTTTTAAATAATCACTCCAATATTTCTTCCTTTATCTTCTTTCATTTTTGGCTGACATTTTCAACCTTGGATTAGTTAGTTTTCTCTCTTTAATTTTTATTAAACTGTAGTACTTAGGAATAGCAATTTCGGAATGGCAATGCTATCTGACCTGTAATTCCCTTAAGATCAGGCCTAAGTCTAGCATACAGCATTATAAATAGGGATAGAAACACAGTGCTAATGCTGCATAGCAGTATCAAGACGTGCAACGAGGGCAGATATTTCTTAAAAAATCTGCCACAAAAAACTAAAAAGTTTTCCTCTTTCAAACAAAATTTTTCCTGTTCTAAAAAAGGAAGTTTGAAGGTTCAGTTAAACTGCTATTTGTTTAACACTGGGCACTAAATTAAGCACAGAAAGATCTGTTTTGGTCTTCTCTAGTCCAGAATGTTTGAAGAGTGACCAGCAGAACCACTCTCTCAACATTCTCGGATGTTGTCATGCTTTATAGCAAACAGCACTGTTTAAAGGGTTCTGGACTTCACAGATTCTTGTAATCCTTCTTCTGTACCTTCATGACGTTATGAAGGTCTGTTTTATTTGTCTTTCTAGCTGCAAGATCTTGAAATTGGTATTTAGCAATTATTTTACTTGTTGAGATAGCTGGGATGAATTTGACCTCTAGTTTGACAGGCTTCATTTGGCTAAAGTATGGGATATGCTTATGGTTTCCAAGAAAGTCATAGGAATGTCCATAGCTGCATTGAAGAATTTCAATAAATGTGAAAATGAGTTTGAAAATAAAACCTTAAAGAATTAGAACAGTGCCCATTTTCAGCTTTTAACTGTAGTTCTCTGCACAAAAGCTTGAATTTTTGCAGACCAGAAGAATTAATAGCTCTTTTTATTTTGTAATAAGAATGTAACAAGCCAGGAGAGAGTTGAAAATCTGGGTGCATCTTGTGTTTACAGACCTATGATTCCTGATTTCCATGGATGTTCATAATTTTTAAGAAAACATATATATATATATAATATTTTTTAAAAAATCAGCAGGAATTTCTCCCTTTGAAAGTCCAAAACTGACTTATCACTGATCTCAGTGAAGGGAAATTAAGTTTCCTTTATTAACAGAACCACCATTACTGTTATGGTGCAGAAGACAGTAATTAAAATACAGTTAATATAAGCCACCCTCATTTTGAAGCTGCCTCAGTTTGCAGCCCGGGGGTAAGCCAAGTAATTAAGTTTGGCTGGAGCACTGAAGGGAAGATACATCTTACTAGCTAAAAACCCAAAATGGTTTGGACAGTACTGGCACAGCAGAAGGCTCCCATGAGTTCCCAGAGCACTGTTTGTGGCCCTTAGTGCATGCACTGCTCTAAGTGATGTTAATTTCATTAAACACTAGAGTTGAGTGTTTTACACGTCAAACCACGGTCGTTCTCCGGGATGTCCAGCCCATCCTGCAAAAGCAATGTCTGTGCACTCAAGAACCTGGCAGCTGAGGTGCCTCTGATTGCAGAACACCCAACTTGATGCAAGATCAGGCAATGAAGAGGAGTCACTTCAGGTGAAATAAAAGCAGCAGTTTGAGCTGCCTGTGGATGGACTGGGAATGGAAGACAGAGGAATATGAGCAGATGGGCTAAAGCTCTCCTTGGAAATAACCACTTCTGTGGTAAAACAAGCACAGGATCCTAATTCCGCAGGAAGTTGCAGGAAGAACACATCTCTGAGGCTTGAATTTCGTGGAACTTAGTGTTTACAGGGAAGATAAAAACATGACCAAAACATTCACACTTCCAAAAATCTGTGGATATATTTTTCTCCTCATGGACTGTGCAAGAGTTTGAGTGAACATTTCCAGCGTGGCTATCAGTGCCAATCCCGTTATTTCAGTTCTGCCCGTTACGTTCCAGTGTTTCCTGTATCATAGCTATGATGTAACACATGTTAGCAATATGTGTATATCTACAGAAGTGTATTGACTGGCATAAATTCCTCATTTACTGACTGGTGTAAATTAAACTGAGTCTGCGCTGAGAACTATCATCCCTAATAACATCAGTAGAGTTGTATATCGGGGATTTTTTCAGACTCCAAAAGACATCATGGTATTATTAGCAAAACAGTGTAGGCTACTCCATTTCTTCAGAATCCCTATATTTTGGTACTATTTTCACCACAGTTTTGTTCAGCCTTCCATTTGCAATATTCTGTTAGGTGGTGTGAAACACTGTGTCTTCTAACTGAAGCCGGTTAACACATCTGGTGTGAAGAATCTAAGAGGATGCTTGTCTTGTTGAAGAAAAACTTCTCAGGTCTTTTCCTTCTTTTGAAAAAGAACAGAAACAGACCCTGGCTTCCTGGGCAACAAGTCTTCTCAATAAAAGGACTTCTATTGCCTCTGAATACATCTGAGGCTTTGCTGAGAGCATTCTGGCTGCCACATTTTTCTGTACTCAATGTGCTGTCAGTAAGATACTTTGTTAGAAAGTTCTTTGGGATACTCTGTCCATGAAAAAGTATGATACAGAACCAAATTCTGTTTTATTTGTGTTATACGGAAAAGAAACATATCCATGTGTTCACCATGATTTTATATTTATTTATTTTTTAATCTATTTGTAGGACAATTAGCTGTAGCATGATTGATTAATTCAAAACTGAAAGAGTGCTTGCATGGAGCAGGGAAGGGACAGGCTTGCCTGCCAGGGTTTCACTGAAATATAGCCAGCTCTCAGACTGTTCCTACCAGAGAAAGAATTCAGCATAAATTGGGGTGATAAAAATGAATAGTATAAAGAAGAAAAATCATGTCTAATTATACTCTACAGTTTAAAATTAAGTGCAAATTTGCTTTACTGGTCTGGAATTTAGCTCCATGCTAAATAATGGCTGCTATCTGTATTGATTTTGGGAATGACGTAAAGAATTCCAGACCTGAGTCAGACTGTAGCTGTACTCAGAGTGAAAGTGATAGGATGATAGGATATATCTGTTACAAACTTAGCACATCTGGTGGTTTTTTGAGCTCACAGACCAGTTATTTGTTGTGTGGAACCACAGCAATTGCTATGCGATTTCTCAGCTGGTTCCCCTCTCTCCCTCCCCATGTGCTCTGTCCTTCTACTCTGTCTCCCACACAGCTGATAACGACTCTCCACCAGCTCAAAAGGGACAGTTCTGAATCTGCCTGGAACAGAACTTAGAGGCAACAGAAGAAATACTGAGGACGATTTTCCAGCATCAAGTTGAGTACAATTATTAGATCAGAAATGAAGAAGAATAATGAAAGCAATCATAAGAGTGTGCCATAGAACCAACATAAAATTTAAACTGCAAGAAATACAGAAAACTCAGAAAAGAAATGCATCATTTAATTAGAATGGAAATAGCTCTTGTTTGCATTTCTTGACTCAAACTGCTTGTATGAAGTACAAGCCTGGTAGTCACTAAGAAGCATTTGGCCAGTTTCTTGTCTTTCTCACAGACTTTACACTGTTTGAAGTTGAATTATTTTAGCTTGATCAGTTTTACGTCTGTGTAAGTCCACAGATTTTCTAAAGGGACTGAGAGCATTAAAAATGCTGGAAATAAAACTTAAAATGGTTTCTTACCGCAAAGTTTGTGAGGAGATAATTTTTTCACAGATAAATCTCTCCATTTTAGTATTCATCTCGGTTTACTTTGTGACCAGCCTCTGACTTTTTTATTTTAACAAGAAAAATGTACATATTTTGCATAAAAGAAGAAGAAGCAACAAAAGTGAAATTCAAGCAAAGTCTTCAACTAACCCTTTGCCAGTTCACCAAGACTTGGTGAGAGGCTGACAACTGGAAATAGGTATTATAAGCTGAAAAATAGAATATGAACTGCATTTATCAAATGTTCACCCCTAGTTTTACATTTGTTATTTTCAGATATTTACTGTTCCTGTATTTCTCAAAATTCTCCCCTTAAGTAATTCAGTTCTTCATTATCTGTAAATCTGCAAATCTGGCTAACACTAAGCACTACTTAAATTTTGCTGCCAAGTTGTTGTTTCAAGCTCCGTTATATCCAGTGCTATTCACTTGCAAGTGGCAAAGCCCTTGAATGAGATTTAGCATGAAAGTGAGCAGAAGGTGGCTCCTGAATTCCCTGCTGCAGTGAAGGTGTGTGTGAAGGATACACATGGGAGACACAAGAAGAGCTGAAGATGAACTGCAGAGTTTTGACGGGGATGTGGAACAGCTGCTGTTTCTGGCTGCTTACAAAAGATCCTGTCTACTCTACTTTTCAAAGGAGCTTGAACTCGTGTTACTTTGTCCATTACACTTTGAAACTCCTAAAGTATAGATCGGGGAGTGTGGGTACTTTCATAACATATGCTCTTCTTGTGACTGGCGTTATTATTTGCAAAACAATTCCCACCCCCAAAATTCTCCAGTAAATTCATGGAACTACGAATTCACTGTTTTATACTTGGTATCTCTGTGCGTCATCAGTGAAGGCTGAAGGGACGGTCTGTGGTATGCAGAACACAGAGAACTGGTGCTGCAAATGCTTTTTTGTTCCCTGGGCATTCTGCAAAGTGGGAAGCCACGTAAGGGATTCTCAATCGGACCATAAGGTTATCTAAAAAATATTTTCTCAATAGCAGAGCTTTAACTTATGGAAAACGTTAAGAATATCCAGAGGGAAAATCTTTGCTTCTGCAGTTTCATATTTAGATTACCGTAGCTGGAAGTTAATTAGCCCTGCTAGCCTTTTTCTTTTGGGCTAATTAGTAAGAAAACTGGATATAAAAAGTCAAAGTCATTTTGAGAGAAAGAACTTCAACATTTTGTACAGAGCAGTCCCTTTGGAGGATATTATCTCCATAATGACCATAGGATGCTCTCCATTCTGACAGAATGTAGTTCTACAGTCTCTGGACTCATTTAGACGACGTCTTAGTCATTAATGATTTCAGGCCTAGCTGCTTGCAATTGCCAGATGAAACCACATGACATGTTGTTTAATTATGCAATGATCAGCAGCCTTTACATTTTAATTAGGGAGCCACTGTAATGAAGCCGTCCCACTTTACATATGGCTTATTGGGCTGAAAGGTTGTCTTTACTAATTGGTTGTTTGGAAATGTAATTTTGACACAGCAACACAGGTAGACTTGTCTTCACTTCTAATGTGTTTCCTGATCTCTTTTTTTGATTTGGCTAATTAGCGCTAATAATTTAAAAGCTGCATAGCATTCTAAAACTCCTGCTGTTTACTGTATGTATGGTAGTTTTGTTCACAGATTTAATACTGTTACACATGGTGACATACTGCTAGTGCCTACTCACAATTTTCTGTGGTTTTGTAAGATCACAGGAACTGTAGCATCATGCTATTCTTTCAGTTAGCAGCGTGTGAAACAGATTCCTGATGCAAGGAGTTTAAAGAACTGTAATTTAATAACCATTTTCAGTACTCTTGAGAGACTACTTGCATTGGAAAATGCATGATCTTTTGAGTTTAAGTTTTTCAATGATTAATTCATGAATATATCTGCAAGAATGCCAAGGTCTCCAAAATGATGAAAGCTTATCCTTTCATTCCTGTTTGTTTTCATTTCAAATCAAAGCTGTCTTGTTTGTTTGTTTTCTTTTAAAATAATAGTCTGTTCTTTCCACTGGGTTTTTGATATATTTTTGACAAGTAAAAAAATTAATTTACATTAAAGAATCAAGTAGGTAAAGTTTCCATCTCCCCCTGGATTATATTGTGTGATACGATAAGCAGAAACATTTCCCAACCTGCTCCACCAATCCTGTCCACATGCTATGTCTCTTTCCTATTTGGCGCTTCATTTTATTTGTAACAGTAAAGTCAACAGAGTTCATCTGAGTTCCTCTCAGGGATGGCTGTTTATGAGGATCCTAGCTGAAAAATATTTGTCTCTGTGTCCTTTCTCCCTTAAAGCTATTTTTGCTTACATCCAGTTGGACAAAATATAAGTTGCTTCATTTAGTCGAGAGACTCGAGAGGAGCGTTTCAGGCAAACGTTACCAGTGCTCACTTGTTAGAGCTCTCTGCTGGTCAGACTAACATTGATTAGACCCAGGGTTACTTTCACACGACACTCCCAACCCTTCTTTTACCAGCCTTCCCAGAGCACTCCATTAGGCTTTCTGTTCAGCAGCTTCTGACAGCTGGCTTTAGATCCAGATGAGTTCTCTAAAAATATTGTTTCATTTCAAAGATTTCCTGTGCATTTCAGAAAATCAATCCCGAAGTTCTCATTTGATACTAATGTAAAGGTGTTAGAGTGGGGACATATTGTGCTGTGTATTTTTATTTTCATTTTGCCTAGCAAAACAAAGACGTAAGCATGTTGAAATAGTTTTGCAACACTGATAAAAATTATTAACAATCTCTCCTCTACAGAAATGTAACAAGAACTTGCTCCACCCATTATCTGGCAGTCAAATAATTTTGTTTCCAGTGTCACAGACATTTACATGCATCACTATTGTGTCTGCAGCCAAGGCATCCGGACTCCTTACTTGAAGTGAATAATGTTTGTAGAAGGTAGAAAGTTATCTTGATAAGTACTTCCTCTGCTTAATAATTTTTTTTTATAACTTTTTTTTGGCTTGGTATATACTACTAGGGTACTAGAACTCTATGGGTGTTGTTAAAATAAGACAATATAAATAAATTCTTCTGACAAAAATACAAATGATTTAATAATTACTAGATGAGGTACATTAGAATGATGCTTGAGCAAGTTTACTTTTTTCATGATCACGATCAATTTTTTAGTTACCTACAAAAACTTGCTCTAGCATAAAGAATTGTAGATAATTCCTCCATATTTGAAACTATTTCCTCATTTTCTTCAGAGTAAATACCAGATTCTGATCATTACACTGGAGTTAGCATGAAAAATTTCACTGAAATTAAGATTAGCTGGGATTTCTGGAAAAGGCTGATCATCAAGACAGTTGAGCTGTACATGTCAAGTAAAAAAATCTATCAGAATTTGGCCAATAGGTTGCTTTGTAATTTCACAGGATTCCGTTGTCTCCAGCCAAAGCTTTGGCTTTCAGCCAAATTAGTTTTGTTGTGCTCATACAAAATGGACATAGGGCACAAAAGACAAAAAGTGCAAAGAGCTAAAGTGATTTTTATCCAAATATGAAACATATGAGCTAGTAAGGAGAATTTTGTGGTGCGTGTACTACATATTTCTGAGCTTCTTTATTTGTATCATTTCTAAACCTAAAATGTTATGCTCAAGCAACTGGATTTCACTGTGTATGGTTTTCTGGTTACTTCTTCATGTCCAGCAATCAGGACGTGATCCTTCATGATGCTGAGTGGTTTTGCCTTTCTTTCCCATAGCACATGAGTCAGTGTTGCATCTTTACCCTGGTAGCGATGTCTAATTTTATTGAGCACTTTTGTAGGCTAAGTTAGAACAGCTTCAGAGAAGCCAGCAGGACCATCTACATGCCTAGGGTATTACTCACTCAAGGCTCATACATGCTCAACAAAACTCTAATGGGACAATAAAGCACTTGCTCCTAATCCAAATGGTGTCTTTAAAAGGGAGCTGCTTTTGCAATTGTGAAGTTGCTCACAACTTCTCATTGGGGATGCACTACATACAGACTACATTTTTTGTTACCTGCCTCCTGCCAGGGGATTTCTGTGGCACACTGACACATTTACACATTGATCTGAAGGAAAAGAAAAACTTCATGTCATTTCAATAGACCAATACAATTCAGCTCATGCTAACATGAAACGAAATCTATTGTGCTTCTGGTTTTATGAGTTGGAAGTTTTTTCTAATGAGAAAAAAATCTCTGTGTAAAATTTGTTTCTGTTGATCATACATACTTTTGAAAAATGCCCTCTTGATCATCCATGTTCACTTTCTGTTGCATTTTTCATGTTCTTTAAACATTTATTTGGAATTTAGAGAGATGCCTTTAGTGAGCTGGTCTTATAAAAATGTAATTATGACAGAGTATAGAAAAGAGGATAGCAATGTGAATAAATGTGGCCACTTTATTTTCTCAAACATGTCAATATACTTGATATGATCCTACACTCATTTACCCTGGTGAATTTAGGACTCTTTTTCAGCTTTCTAGCTCTGCAGCTTGGTGTTTCCAAAACATTTAAAATGAGAGGCCCAAAGACGAAAATCATTAAATTTGTATGGAAACTGAATATCAAACATAAATAATAGCTGTATTTTTCAGTAATGTGAAGGTCTTGGAAGATTGATCATGCAAAGAACAATCTTTGCAAAAGAGCCCTCAAGTGATATGAGGTCTGGAATGAAAAGAACCATCCCTTTGCATTATGGAGAGATGAGCATTTGATCAGCGCGTTTTCAACGTCATGCTGGCTGTATAGATTCTGATAACGGGGTGTAGTTCTTTCTTGGGTATTCTGGTCTTTGAATGTATAATTTAGTTAGAGTTTTCTAGAATGTATTTGACATTTTTTTAGCTTTATAGTCACTGCTTACAAACTGCTTACTAATATATAAGTACTATTTATTTTATTAAGTTAAACAATGCCAAAACAGGGCCTTTTTAAAGCTTAAATGGCCAGAACTCTTCTTTCATGTAGCATCTTTTTGAGGGAAATTAAGAACTTTGGTGTTTATGTGATATATGCATATACATAAAAAGTTTAGGATGGGTTCAGTGGAACTGCCCAGGAGATGCACTTGGCTTTACTTATCATATTACATAAACCAGGACTTAGATTTATATCTCTTCTGAGGAAAGGATGGTGCATGCACACTTCTGACTTCTAAAACGTGAATGATTTTTGTGTTGTCAGTAAAATTGTATGCAGTGGTTAAGACTGGAGAAGAACAGATCAGCATTCAGGCAATTTCTTTCCATCCTGCATTATGGAAGATTGCTTACTGCACTGTCCACTGAGTAGGTGTCACATAACCTGTATACTGATACCAGATTTTTATTGTAAATCCTCTGAGAAAGAGAGGAAAACCCCCACAATTAAAGGTAAGCAAGTAAACATCAGGTATTTAGATGAAATAGATAAAGGTACTTGAATCACTAGCTGGTGATTTGCTGATAATTATGTCTGCATTTCAGGTTTGTTACTCTATTTGCCAGAATAGATTTAAGTTAGATACTTTTGAATTCAAAGTAACTATCTAAATTAAAAATACGCTGCCAAAATTTTAGTAGTTGCATTAGGATTTTTATGATCCTGAATTTTAATAGTGCTATATCAGCATAGCTGGTAAAATACCTGAGAAGCCTGAACAGGATTATTGCTCCCTATGGTTGGCTCAAAATATGAAGTATTCAACCTATATCTCATTTCTGCGTTGCACAGCACTATCTGGCATCAGAACAAAATGTGATCTATTTGTAAGCCAAGTGAGGGATGGGGATACCTCCTATGAATGCTTAGCAAAGGACTAAACTAAAGCCTGCCAGCCCGCACGGGAACAGTTCTGTAGATGTGAGTTAAGTTTGGAACCAGGGCCCAAGTACACCTGGATGGTTGTAGGGGATACAGGTCTGTGCCTACAACCAGTTCAAGTGAAGAATGACACTTACACAGCAGAACAGGAGCAGGAAATGTTTGCCTCATGCAGAAGCCCAGGTTCCATACCCTGCATCCCGCTGGTGGGATGTGTTGACCCCATCTGGAAGAAAACTTGCTGCTCTTGCTGCTCAGAAAGGCTGGGATGCTTCCAGTGAGAATGAGAGATTCCTGTGGCTTAAAGCAACTGGTCAAACACCTGGGTAGAGATAACAGTAAAGCCTAACATTGACTGGGAACTGCAAGTGGTTCTTGATCGTGCTAAGCCTCTTTCTCCAATCAGTTTCCCTCCTTTTTGCCAGATAAAGCAGAATATTTGATAATATACAAGTTTTTCCCAGGGTATTAAATTCATGTGACTCAGCAGATAAGGCATCAGTATGATAAAGCAATCCGAGTGGTATGTCTTGCTAGCTACTACAACTACTGAATTTTAGTTTTAAATACAAAAAAACATAGTTTTAAACTAGCAATTTCTGTTTAACTGGTTGAAGTGATTGGTATCTTTTAAAAGATGATTAATGGCATTATCACCTACTATACATCCTTAAATATATGTTTGGTATGGCTTCTCTCTCATTTGGAGAACTTGAATGGTAAAGATTAAAATTAAACCTAAATTTTAAAAAGATGTGATGACAGTGATGAGCCCTGAGTATTCCACAGCAGTTCAGTGAGTCATGGCTTATCAGTGCTTGATTGGATTAAGCCTGTAATTGACTTCCCTGTCCAATTTTTACAAGATTTCTAAATATCTCATACTAAGTTCCATCTTTCTTTTAAAAATAGTTTTCAAATTTTTTTTCACTGTAGTACACAACCAAAAGGCCTCACGGTTGCTGTATTGTATTAGTATGAGCTGGTGCAGTGAAGTCATGAAGAATGATTTTTATACATCCTGGGCTACCTACATTCTTATTTATCTACCAAGACAACATTCATCTCTATAATATGAATACGAGTTTTTGCTGTATCACTGTTTTTCAGATAGAGAGGAGCAATGCAAGCACATTAAATGTCTCTGCAGAGAGAGGCATCACAGAGCAGAGCCCTGGACTGACACCAGCCAAGCCTGTCCCAGAGCCCAGGGCAGTAGGAAGCTAAAGCAGGGTTTAATGGCTTCAGTGGCTGCTGCTCAAGTCTTTCTTCTTAGATCCTTGTGTATTTCCATGCTGGTGCAAGGCAGCAACGGCACAGCGACCCCACATCATTACGTCCTGGCTACACATTCACAGTGACTTCTAAGTCACACATAGTCCTTTGTAACAGAAAACAGGGCACAAAGTTTGCATCCACACCACGTAAATTGGTGCCTGGATTGGTCGTTTCTTTCCTTAGAAATACCTGAAAGTTACAGCATATTCACCACGGTGTCCAAGTATTCTGCAGAACCAACAGTGAGCCCTGCAGATCTATCTGCTGAATGCTTGTGGGAAGTCAGCTTTCAATTCCATCTTACATGCTCATCTCCAAAAATATTTGGAAATCGTAGGGATTAAGTCTCTGACAGGTGGTTCAATTCTGCCTTTTGTTGTTTTACAGAAATAAGTCTGACGACAAATAGATATGGAAATATCTATTTATTGTTTAAATGGAATGCGATAGGAATTAGCATCAGAACCACCTTGGAAGTGATAGAGACACCTTGAATACTTTCAGTTTGTACTAAGAAAGATGCTTCTCATTACAGAACTGACCTTGATAGATCTCAAAATGAGCATGGTGGGGGTTATTTATACCAAGAAAGCTTTTGGCCATCAGGATAAAAACAAAATAATTAAAAACCCCCTTCTAACAGATCAGGATGCTCTGTTGGAGGGTCCTTATACTGAAAGATCCACGTGTGGTGTCCTGAAAATTAAAATTCCAGTCTGTTCCTTATAAGAAGAATCTGCTGCTGGTAAAAAGAGCAGTCCTTTTTGTTTCTTCATATGAATTACTGAATGTTAACTACAATTCTCATTATCTGGCTCCCTTTTTTTGACTCTTTGCATACCAGCTTGTATCAAATTGTCTTTTTTACTAAGTGGGGTGTGGTGAAAAAGCAGTGGCTACCAAACATGGTCATTAAAGGTTGTTTATATTGTTTGAAGCTGTTAGTTACAGAGTTAATTACATCTCAGCTATTTAGGACAGTTGACTTCATGTTAATCCAATTAAATATTTTAAGCAGTGACTTTATTTAAGTAACATTTTTCTTCCAGCACAGCTGCCCCTGAGTTTGACAAAATAATTTTACTGCATGATGCACTTTGCTGGTGCAGAGAGTAGCTAGACCAGCAAGTTTCAGAAAATTCAATATTTATTTTAAGAAATTTATTTTTCTGTTAATATTTTATTTTTTCTCCTTTATACTTTCCTAATTTTATGTGTGATTTATAATAGCTAATATATGTCCTTGCTGCTACATCATAACAAGACAATATAGTAGCTGATTAAAAATAAAATAACTGAAATAATTTTAACACTTGTAAACACATGAAAATAAAACATTTATATTACTCATTATTCAGCTGTTGTGTTGATGACATTTATTGCAAAAAAAGGTATTTTGTAGAGATATAACAAACTGTGAAACTGTCCCTTTAAAAATGTGCTTTCACAAGAAGCAAGAAAAAATAGGCAAGGGAAAAAGTCAAAAGGTAAAATTTAGTAAGAAAGCAAAATTCTGAGTTTTAACTGGCTCCTAGATGTTTTTGAAAAGTGTCGGTAGTTGCTATTCATGCGTTCGTGGATGCGATCTCAGCTATTCCTGCAGTGGCTCTGACACCCTGACTCAGGGGCACCGTGCCCACCGAGGGCAGGGAGCAGCCCGGAGCACTGAGCATGGCAGTGACTCTTCCAGCAGGACAGAGCAGTTTTCTGGTTCGTGCCCTTTGAAACCACTAATGCTGACCAACGTGCAGTGAGCTAAAGGCTCGCTGTAGCACAGGAAAGGGGGAAAAGCCAAGCCTTGCTTTTTTCACAGGCTTTAAGTTTTATGCTACAAACTGTTGTTGGAGTAAGGAAAAAAAATTAAACTTGAAATTTGATCTTACTTCTTGGAAGTGAGTTTCTAATAGGAACTTCTCCACAGGACACGTTTAGTGTGAGTTCCTAGGTTTATTTCTTTCTGCAAACATGGACTATTCTTGCCTGGCAAAAGATGTTTTTTTACCCGTGTGTCACGGCAGGTTATTTAAATAAGTTATCTAATTTACATATGCAAAAATATTAAATTAAAAATCCCTCATAGTGACAAGTACAGGTGAGTTACAAAGACCTTTAAAAGAAGCATATATTTGAAACACAGGTGAAATTTTTATTACTCAAGTCTGTGTTAAAGAGAAGATAGGTTCTGAAGATAGGTTCAGGTAGAAAACTCAGGGAAATTATGTATTTTGACAGAGTTTGAAAAGAAGGGCAATAGACCAGCCTTTGGTTGGGCTTGATCTCAGAGATCTTTTCCAGCCTTAACAATTCTATCATTCTATGGCTTTCTAAAGTAAAACACGGTAATTAGAACTATCAATAGAAAAATGCCACAGCTCATTCCCCTCTGTTAAAGAAGCTATTAAAGTCAAAGTTTGAAATGTACTGGACTGTCTTTTAAAAGCAATATTTTGAATTCTGGTTCAGTGAATTGTTTGAGAACATGTTTTTTTTAAAGTATATTCTTAAACTTAAGTAAATTCCTCAAAAGTGTTGGTGAATGGGAATGACCCAACAAGTATGCTATTATGGTCTGTTTGTTTTTCCTAATCAGAACCTCATTGTTCTTTTAATTGGTTTTACTTTCTGGATGTAATACTTTTCCATTTTCATGGAAAATTAGCATAGGAAGCATCAGCAAAAACCATATTGTTTCTGCATTTCTCAAACAATTTCAGAGCTATTTGCTGAATAATATTTTAAAGAAAATGGGCATTTTTCTGACTAATAAATGCTTCTTGTGGTTCTTCAATTCTTCAGAGGACTGCTTCTGATGGGTTAGTTGACTTAAAGGTTTAGCACATCTCTAGCAATAAGCAAGCATGTTGGGCATGTTGTTTGATGAACTTCAAAGATTTAAGCACTCAGCTTTAATTACTGATGGTTTTAGCAACAGCACAATAACGATGGGCTCCTGCTTCACTAAATCAAAGAAATGTGACTGAGGGACTTCTGATCCAATTGTTGCCATTTAGTTCAGCTCTCACAAACATGGCTGAAAAATATCATTGTGGCTTGAGTTGACATGAAACACCATTGTCATCAATCAGATAAATAAAAAAACTTGTGAGAATCAATACGTAACACAAACCTGGTAGTTCCAGCCACTTAATCAACTGCACATATTTGTGTTTCGTTTCCCTCCTGCCACTTTTTCTCTCCAACTTCTACTTTATTTTTTTTTTTTGAGCACTTGTCATTCTGCAACCTAGTAAAGCTTAGCAGCTGTTGAGCTGAAAGGATCAATATTTCCCAATCAGGATGATCCTAAAGACACTGTTACTATATAGCATTCAAGTTCTAGTGTTACTGAGTAAAGCTCTGTACCTTTTACTTGTTCAGTGATAATAACAATCTTTTGTCTCTCTGCTGATACAATTATGCACACTGTATTGAATAGTTATGATTGTGTGGCTTGTCAGCATCCCAAGGTTTTGCCAGAGACCCGGCTCTATGAACTCATTCAGAGCAGCAGGGCAGGTTTAATGGGCAAGTTGGATGAAGCATGAAGCCAGCTGGTGTCAGCTGCCCCTTAACAATTTTAATATGTATCAATCACTCAGCATGGGGTTGTTTTTTTTTTTTGTTGGTATATTTTTGATTTTCAAGGTCTTATACCAATAAAACATAATTACTGGGATTTAAAGGGCCAGCATTATTTAGAGGGAGGAGATGAAATATTCCCTGAGAGGATAATCTTCAGCATTGCCACCTCTGTTGATAGGAAGATAATTCAAAGGAAACTGATGCAACCAAGAAGATCTTCTTGTCATTGGATTCTGCAGAGAGAGACTCCAATGCATGGTTTCTACAAGGACAGGGGGGTTCTTAAGGATATACTTTTAATTTTTTTTTTTTAAAGTAACTTCAGGTTAGAGAACTGGTTTAAAATATCCAACAGATTATCTTGGAATTATCAGATCACCAGATCTCTAAGAATATTGGTTAATATAATGCCAGTAGTTTATTTTTCTGTACTATAAATCTGATATCAATATTGTATGTCTGATATGGAGAACTTAACAAAGCCTTTTATGTTTAATCTGAGATTGTAGAAAAGGTGAAGCAACATCCTGATGAATCTGATTATTGTTCCACCATTACTTGTATTAACTATGTTGTAATCTATCAAAACATCAGCCATGTCAAAACCAAAGAATCCTTCCTGAAATCTTGTCTGAACTGCCTTCATCAAAAATCAGCCACAAACTACCCCATGAACTGTAAAAGGTGTAATTTAGTCCAGGCAAGATGTTCAGTTTTTGCATTGCTGTGTTGAAGGCGAAGAAGAGGAGGAGACAAAAATGTTGTAGCCAATTATCTAAAATGGTACAATTGGTGCACTCTAAGCTTGATGGGCTCATTAAGCATTAAAACTCCTTGACATTTCCCTGTTGTACTGATAAATAGGAATGAACAGTTTGCATTTTATACTTTACTAAATTGTATGTCTTTTTGGCTTCTTCATCTGTCCTATTTTACATGCTTAATTTTGCATCTATTTCATTAAAAAATTCAACACTAAAGATTCTTTGCTCTTCTTCTCATTATCTTCCTTTGAAAAACTCCTAGTTTTGTATCAATGATATTGTTTGCTTCTAAAGTGTAATAGTTAATGCTCATTGTTAAATTGCCAAAAGGATATAGACTAATTTAGCATGTCATGGCTGCTTGGTGAAAATGCCATCATTAGTGATCCATGAGTTGCAAAGAAAAATAGAAAAGAAAGGCTGACAGTGTCCTAAACACCCCGAATGATTTTTAGAAGTCCATTTTTATTAAAGGAGTTTTGAATGGAACCCTCCTTGACGTAGCTGAATACATTAAAACATCATCTTTAAATGGGATTACAACTGCATTGATTTAATAAATAGGAAAGAACAAAAGGCAGATGGTGAATGTGATCGTGTTAGCCTTTTTATACTAATGAAATTAACCTCGGCACTATCTTTTTGTACTATTCCAAGTTCAGAAAAAAATCCACCTGGATTGGACATTAGTGGCATGAACTGATGAAAAAGACCCTTAAGTGTTTTCCTTTTATTTTTCATTTGCATTCATAACTAATGCATTCAAAAATCCCCTTTGGATTTTTCAAACGTGTTCTCTCTCTCTCTGAAGAGGAAAGCTCCTGATAAGTTCTTATTTCCTCTAGGTTTTTACAGGCCAGCAGCAGACCAGTAATTGCTAACTTCTGTATTAGGTGTAGAGGACAAGGCTCTAGTGGCAGAGGTGGCCGCAGGGGTGGCCTGTGTCGAAGAAGCTCAGGGGCTGCCCTGTGCCAGACCAGTTGCCAAAGCCAGGCCATTTGGAGGAGTTTGTGGAACCTCTGTGAAGACATATTTAAGATAGGACAGAAGAACCGAGGGAAGAGGGAACAGAGGGAACAAACAACGAGATAGAGGAACAGGTGCTCGATGGTAGGGCATGCCCACCCCAAAGGGACTGTGACTCCTGGGGGAGCCCATGCTGGAGCAGGTATGTCCCCAAAGAGACTGTGGGCTGTGGATAAGCCCCTACCCGAGCAGGTTCATCACTGGGGGGACTGCATCCTGTGGAGCATAGGAAACGAGCGAGGAGCAAGGAGCAGCAAGGAGAAAGCTCTGGACACTGACGCTGACTGCCTGCACCACTCATGGCCTCCCTGAAGGGTCTGAGTGTACCCTACAGCCATAATAAGGCAGGCAGGAGAGGGGTCTGGAGGGAGCTAATGAAGTTGAGCCTGGTATTTTCCCTAAGTAAATTTTTGTCTTCCTTGTTTGCCAACACCCAAATCAATAATCAAATATTTATGTTACTGGCAGTAAATTAATTTGTTCTGACTGTGAGAGAGGTTTACCTTTTGGCACCTTTTCTGACGTTACAATATTCAGCCAGTCGCCAGATAAATGTGTGGTGCTGCAATAACCATTTTTTTCCTGATCTAGCACAGAAAAGTAACTTTTAAAATCTCTGTTAATTGTAATAAGACCACTTTTTTACAGTTCTGGCAGTCTAATGGGACTTAAAGTTATGATTAGCATGATTAGCTTTCACGCTGGATAGACCACAGTAGTCAGTGAAGGGCTGCAGAAACTGCAAAGGTTCTGTTCCCATGCTTTATTCGTTGGTCCCATGCTGAGGGCCTTAGGCTGACTTTATATTCCCTGTGTTCTACCTCATATGATATAACCAGCTCACACAATTGCTCTCATTCGGGTACATGGAGCTGCCAGGGAGTGTTCAGTTCCAACACCTGTGTGAGACACGGAACAAAGTTTCCATGAGCACTTTCAGGGTTACTCCTCGTCCACTTTCCAAACCCTCGATACTCCTGCAGCAACATGAGCTCCTGCAAGTGACAACAAGGCCCATAGCCATGTTCTGTGTCATTATGAAATGACAGGGTTGTGGGCTGACATGAGCAATTCTTTATGAAAATGGGAGCAGGTGGATGAATAAAAGCATTGCAGAATGTTTTTATTGACTGTTTTAGAGGCTTCAATAAGAGTTAAATTACAAGGAAAATTTAAAAACCTCAACAAACCACTTGCTGCATTATTTATTTTGGAGGGGTGTATTTTTTTTATCTTTTAAAATTCTATTGGTCTATTGTAATGTCTATTACTACAGCTTTGTCTGTGGTGATTTATCACTATGTTCTTTGCATTGTCATAAGCATATTTGGCACCAGTACCATGATGTTTAAACTTCAGACAGTAGTTCAGTACTGGGGTCATACCAGTAACACGTGGTTTGACCTAAATGCATGAATTTCCGTGTGGTATTTTTCTAATGCAGATTCACACTCTTCAGAACAGCTGAGGATGAGTGTCTTTGTTGACACTGGCATGCATTCCAGTCTGATAGTAGATCTTAGAGATGTTACTGGAGCTGCTGAGACGTGGCCTTTATTTTACACAGTATCCTGACCAGTCATGCTGAGATTTGAATTTGCTGACATCGAGTGCAGTGAAATCAATAAATCAGAATTTTACATTTCTGCATCTACTGTGAGATGGAAAGGTTTCAAACAACAGTAGCCCTCTATCTGAATGAGGGTACATGCAGTAGATCAAAGTCTAGAACCAACCATAATACATTTACCAGAATATAGGTGTACAGCTAGATATAGATATCCTGATGGTTAGAGTACATGAATTTCTTACTTCTTAGGTTTGCATTGTACTGACAGAAAATATGGACAATAGAAAAAAGAGACTAATGCATATTAGAATGTATAGGTCTTCCTAATGTAAACACCAAATATTTTTAATGGTGCATTTATTCATCACTACTAGTATGGCATGACATAAGAGCATAAGTTTTGGACAATGTCCCCGACCTTCCCCTGCCATTCCTCTCCTCTCCTCTCCTCTCCTCTCCTCTCCTCTCCTCTCCTC
>VZTA01020237.1:202978-215636 GCA_013398855.1 Mohoua ochrocephala
CGCACTGTCCCCTGCCATCCCTTTCCTCTCCTCTCCTCTCCTCTCCTCTCCGCACCTATATGTCCTTATATAGTTTCTATATTTTTCTTGGAAAAATCTTCACCATATGCATGTTTAGGAAAGAGGTTGAAAATATTTACCCACCATGGTATACCATACAGTATCTTTTCCCTATTTTGTAAAGAGGCTGAAACCAGGACCAATCCAGCTCAGGGAATGGAATCTATTCTCATAATAGTAAGTTTTGATTCTCCTTCCTCACCATCTCAAACTTCAGGTTAACGGACACTCATATTTCAGCCAAAAATTCTCTCTAATAATCACAGAATTGTAAAAGGAAAGCATTTGAAGGCGTTTTCTCTGCTTTCTTATTTTAAATGATCTTTTCCTTAGTGCCGTGTTCTCTTTTTTTACAGTGACTGTATTCATCTGTCATTCTGCTTAAGCAGTCACTCTTTAGGTCTTGATTACTCTTGCTTTGGGCAATCCCTTCTCTTTTAAATAAGATGATGAAAGCAGATCCAGTGAGGCTTACACAACGAGACCTTTAAGGTGCCGCTCAATCCTATCTGGTCTTGCTGAGACGAAGATTGGTCTCTCCTTTCGTAGGATTCATGATCACAAACACAGCTGTTATTATTCTTATAAAAAGTAGCCCATGATGCAAATACTTAATAACTATATCAATGCAAGAGACTGGCATGGCTCTTTCTGATGCTGCTTGATTTGCTATTAAGAGAAATGTTTGTTGGTTCCAGGGCATAAAAACATTTCAAGTGGGAGGCTCACTGCAGTCATTCTAGACAAACACTCTATTGCTTCTTAACACACTCTTGATTAATTTTAACAGAAAAAAGCAAAAAGAAATTAAAATTTTAACTGGGTTTTACTTAAATTGATAATACTCGAAATACTTGGGCAGGTTGGTTCGTGTCCCTCAGCTACATCTTTGTGGATGAACCCTGTGACAGTTCTAGGGTCTAGGTTCTATATTTTTTTGCACTCCTAAGCTTGAAATGAAAAGAATTATTGCTATTCAGAAGTGTATCTCTTTCTAACTCAGTTTAGGCATGTGCTTAAAATCTATTTATTGGAATGGACTCTGAAGAGGTGACTGAAATTAACAGATTCTTTTAAATGATCAGTCAATTTTAATGCTTTGATACCTGAATTTAGGGAGCTAAGCCAAGGGATTTGTCTTCTATTAGTTTTTTCTATCTATTTGTTTAGGGAAAGTTTCACAGAACTACATAAACATAGTAACTGAATATTTTTAGGTTTTTCCATGGGGTCATTGACCCCAGAAAAAGAAGAGAAAAATAAATTTGAAGTCAGAAAAAGGAATGAGATTAGTACAAGTAGGAAGAAAAAATTAAATAATTTGTTAATAGGAATACTGTATAATGTGAATTCCTAAAATGAAAGAAACTGTATAAATTTCCTCCTGCACTTTCTGGAAAATTTTTTTTAAATACAAGAAAGCAGCAACAGTAAGTTGCACCAAGGTTTTTGTGGGAAACTATGGGTTTTTATGATAGTGAAGTTTCCACATCAGAAATGCAAAGCTAGGCTAGATAGAAATACCAGGGTATTGTCTTAGGTGAGATTTACAAACCTGCACTGCCATTTCTTTTGTCTTTGCTTTGAGGTGCTCGTGCAATATAAATGTTGCGGAAATAAAACTTTAATCACAATAGCATAAGACTCCGCTGATGGCCATCAGTTCCTTACCTGTGTTATCTCCACAGTTGCCTTAGCTTTTAAATAGTTCTTTCATTGGAGAGGAAGGAAAGGTCAGCGGTCTCTTATTGTTCAACACCACCGAGGGGTTTCCGGAGATTGGCAGCCAGCAGAACCTTGCAGGGAAAGTGCTGGATAGTGCTGCCAGCACAGGCTTGCATAGATCAGCATTTCATTACAGAAATAGCAAATGACTGATGTATTTTCTAGGTCAAGGTGGAAAAAGTTAAATAAGGATACTGACAACTTGAGCAGGGGAAGGTGGCTATTGTGTGCAGTATT
This sequence comes from Mohoua ochrocephala, assembly GCA_013398855.1. Classification (NCBI taxonomy): domain Eukaryota; kingdom Metazoa; phylum Chordata; class Aves; order Passeriformes; family Acanthizidae; genus Mohoua; species Mohoua ochrocephala. The sequence goes on from VZTA01020237.1 coordinate 205,001, forward strand.
CCACCAGCTGTGGATGGACAGTGCAATCCTCTTTTCTTTCATTATATAACAATACTTAAGTATTTCTTCCCTGAAACCTATTGTGTGTCTGGACATACCAGAGGACCTACAAGTACTTCCCTTAAAGAATTTTAGATTCTTTATTTCGTTGTGATTTAGAGAAAAAAAGACTCCAAAACCTAGTTTAGTAAAAGCTTTAAAGCATTTGCTTTTTTTTTTCCCAAAATGTTCTTCATAATCACAGCATCTAAAATGAACTGGTGGAACTAAGGGTCTCAGGGATGCAACTTAGGAAACTGAAGGTATCAAGAGGAAGAATGGCTTCTGAGGCAATAGAATGGTGTCTCCAGATCTTTCAGTTTAGAAGGCTCAACAGTAAAAAAAAAGCATTGAAAGACCATTTAAAGTCTTCTTTAAGACAGCTAATTAGTTTCTGTCCTCTAATTATTCTTCAGTTTTAACTATTTCTTAGTTTTTCTGAAAGTAAGAAAAATGAAGAGGTTCTGCCATTCAAAAAATCAGAAGTGTAATCTTTGCTGGTAATTTATTAGTTTGGTGCAATGCCAAGAAACTTTTTAAGTGGATTTTGGCAAAATTTCATGAAAATAATTCCTTTTTCAATAGTATTACAAGTAATTGCCTTTCTTTTGTGTCCTTTTGCTCCTCCTTTGTAGAAAGAACCAGATGAGGTTAAAATAGCATTTTGTTTCCTTAGGATGGTTGTTTGGAGACTTACATTTTGAATTTGCACAATTCAGAGAGAAGTCTCTGTAAATGTGACATGGACACAAGTGACAGGAGCTGATCCTTTGCATTCAGAATTCTTCTCTCAAGGCAGTTTTGATGCAGAGCAGGTGGCTTGGCAGATAGAGCTCCACCTGGATAAACCATGGGACATCAAAATAGCCTGTTACCTACTGACATGCAGGAACCACAACAGGAAATTGAGATGAAGTATGAAAACCTTTTTGCTACAAATTCAGGCAGCTCTTCTGCTAAGGTGGACCAAGGAAAATATTATAAATTTCTTATTTGGGTTTATATTGAATGTTTCTTAATTTTCTTTATTTTTACTTCAGTTATTTTTGTATTTAATTTCTTACATTGTTAACCAGTTTTGGATTATCACAAAAGCAAAACATGAGCAGAAAATTTAGAATATATTTGTGTATTTGTGACTGCAGAAAACAGAGAGCTGCAGGTGTTAATTCTGAGGTCAGTTCACAATCCTCATGAGGTAAGATCTGGTCAGGTTATGTTGTGCAGACTTGGGTACTCTCTTTGGAATAAATGAAAATAAAACTTCTTTTTTTTAAGTTGAATGTATTTCAAGTTTTAGAAAATCCCATTTTATACTTAGTCTTTGCAAAAAATCAGGGTCTTTGTCCACAAGACAACTTAGAGTTGTCACCAAGCTGCCAGATAACAAGCTTATATTGTTCAGGAAAATATATTACAATTTTATCTACTTGTACTGTTCAATAAAACATTAGTATCTCAGCATTTTTATTTAACAATAGGCAACCTTAGGCCAGTAATTATGCAACAATTATAATAATAAAAACTGTCCCCTGCTGCTCACCTAGAAACAAGAATATATTAAACCAGTGCTAACCATCTAAAAGGAAAGCAACAAACTACACTCATTTTTAATGCCCCTGCAGTGCACCATGGGAAGCTAATAATTCACCCTCTAATTAGTATCCCTTCTGCTGCTGTTGGCGCAAGGACAGACAAAGAGGCATCCGCTTCATTACAAACTCGCCTTGGTAATCTTTAAATGTCTTTCTTCTCTGCAGGTTGAATGCATGGAACAGGGGCAAATAGAATGTGCAATTAAAAACGGTTTGCTGGTATCGCTAGTCTGACCATGCATCCTAAGTCTAATGAGTGCACTAAAATGTGAAAAAAAAAGATGCCATTTGAATGTACTCATTCTCTTTTTTGGCTATATTATAATTCTTCCTTCTTTTCCTTCATTAGTGTCTACATTAGCAGAAAAAAAGGGAATACACCAATGGCACAAAGATTTGATAACTTCACGGCATACCTGCAATGACAGCGTTGTTTAGAGTTTGAGTAGTTGGTAAATGTTCTAAATCTAGCTTGAGAAAAAGTGAATGACAGTTGGCCTTAATTAATGCTTGAGAAGATTGAATTTCATTGTTTCAAGGAGAGTGTATCAGTTTTAATACATTTCTCTTTTAAAAACCAGAATGATTTTGCCACAGGGCACAACAGGTTTGAAATATGCAAAGCATTTCTACATAATTTTTAGTACTGTGGCGATTATAGTGATCTTACTATTACAGTGGTGCTTTCCTTTAACTGTCGTGTTTACACATGCACAGCGTATTTGTTGATTAAATTAAGCTTATTAAAGAAAATGTTGCGTGCCTGAGGGCATTTTCAACTTGCCAATACGCAGCTGATTATAATTGTTGTAGGGAAATTTTAGTTTTCGCAGTGGCCTGCTGGTGCTGTCAGAAGAAAGGCCAGCAGTGTACTGGACAGCACTAGGACCTCGTGCTCTGGTTCAGACATGGCTTAAATCAGTTGTGTTATCTCCATTTCATTGCTGTGTAGTGATCTCTGTGAAGCCCATTAGCAGGCTCATAACAAAGCTAGGCGAGATGTTGCCTCTTCTGTTAATTTTGAAGATTACTTATTGAGGAATCAGAGGACCTGCCTCTTCATCACCACTTAAATCGAGTCCTGCTCTCTGTGAGATTCTGCTTGTGTAATCACTAGGAGACCAGGGTGTGTTAGGGGAGTTGAATGTCGTGTCACATTTTTATGGACAGTCAACAGAAAATTCAAAAGTGAATGACCGCACCACAGTAACCAGCTTAAAATTTTACTGTCTATTTTGATATAGATCAGTGCTGCTCTCTGCTGAATAGGTAAATAAAGTTTTTGTTTCTTAATAAATGTGTCGTTTGAAGAAAGTTAGTGGAGCCTCATAATCCTTCCATTTGGATGTTGCAAGCTAAGAGCATGTGAGCACTGGGTTATCAGTATGTAAAGTACTCATGAGTACTAAATCTGTTCCTTAGTTAGTTTTTAGTTTTAATATTAATTAAAGGAGCCACGAGGCAAGTGAAGGAGTGTTGTCTGTAAAATGAAATAGGATCTTCATTTGTTGTTCCCTCCATCTAAAACAAATATGTTTCAGAGGTTCTCGTAGGATAGTAAAAGGACATAGGGTACCTGTGATAGAAAAAAAGTGGTTTGCTTCCATTCAAATAGTGCTTCACTCTTGATCCCAGTTTGTCCTAATTCAAATGTGCACAAATTAAGAAATGGGAAAAATTGCTATCTTAGGCCGTGTGTACACTTGAAAAGGAAGTTGATGCAATTTTAGATTATCTTAGGATTTATGTTGGCAAATAAAAGAGCTGGAGGTTGTCCTGATGTAAAATCAAAGAAGAAAAATTTATGGAGAGCTTACAAGTTTTTATGAGTACTGTATTTTTCTGGAGAATAAATGGAGGACTTAATCAAATAGTTCCATAAATTTAGGCTTAGCATTGGGTTCACTTAAAAATGTCAAAATTAGATTTGGTTGGCACTCAATCGTATAAAATTACTTTCTAAAGAGTTATTCGCAGTTGCTATTATTGGAGTATCTTGATAAGAAAATAATTGGATATAAATTAGAACATGTTGGTTTAATGCTGAATGAAGGCACGCTTGGCACGAATAAGAATGGAAGAAAACCAAACTCCAATGACAATCTCTTCTAAAACAAACATGTGTTTGTACTAATGACTAAACCACAGGTCACTTGCTTAAATGTTAATGACATGGTGGATTTAAAGGATCTGGATGTAGCACTAGGACACTTCTATAACGGGCCATTAATCTCAACCCAAATACTTTCTGCCTCAGTCATTATTGCTTATTGATCTGACACACTTGAGCATAACTTCTTATCTTATGAATGGCTTCCCATCCAGTTATGTGGTGCACTGCATCAGGTTACCTTGTTTTCCATAAAATGATGCATTAAGTCTCTATTTTTTATGGTTGACTAGCAAAATGTCTGGACTAGAAAAACTCTCTGGTGGACAGACTCACAAATATGTCCTTGGCCAGCTCCCAGCTGCCATGAGAAGGAAACCTTTACGGGCCAGAAGACTAAGGAATCCATATGCAAAAGTTATTTTTTGAAGCCATTCCTTTCAACAGAATTGTGCCATGATCTATTCCCTGTGGAGTCTATTCCTTGATTTCACTTTCCCAGAAAGGTTTACACTCTGGGGGAGAAAAAAGAAATCTAGACACAACTTCAGGTTTTTATATTTTGTAAGTCCATAGAGTCATTTTGTAAGTCCATATATCCAGCGTCTCAAATGAGACCTTCTCTGACATTCTGGCCAAAGGGGAAGTTGTGCTTTGTTTGTGTCCTGCCTCTCGTGTCACCTTCAAAGTTTAATGCAGGGAAGTTTTGCTTGGTTTTGTAATGGAATTATTATAATAGTAAATATATTAGAGTTATAAATATTGGTAAATGCATTTGTATAGATTCCAGATTCATAACAGTGATATTTTAATTATATTACTTTATTTATTTTTTTGGCCTTAATTCTCAGAAATATCACTATTCTGCAGAAATTAATCATGTAAAACAAATTAACATTGATAATTTTTAATCTAGAGAATGTGTATTTCTAAACATTGATCAAGATAATAAACAGCTTGCAGAAGGTTTTAGCTCAAGATTGAGGTTAAATTTTAAAAATTATTATTGGCTGCTTTCAATTTCTACTATAAATACAATATTTTTCTTAAGCACACCACATGTTCCTGTTTGGTGAAAAGTGAGATTTTTCTGAGGAAAAAAAGTAGTCTAGAATTTCTTAATGTCTAAATTGATCACTACTTCCAGGAAATTAATTTTGTTTGTTGCCTTGGCATGGCAAAAAGTGTAGCTAAGAAGTCCTGTATATTTGTGAGACAATTTTCTTTTGTGCTGCACCACGTTTGAAAGGCCATACACCATTTATAAAAGGTGTACAGTTGTTGTTGGGAAAGACAGAAGACAGCAACGGACTCCACATCATCAGCGTTCTGGATTAGGTGTTTAGTACACCTGAATTCTGCCAGATTGCCTTCAGCTGCCTCCAGAGGCTTTAGAACATAGTCTTGTGCCCACTTAATCACTGACAGCTTTCTCTAGTGGTTTCAATGCAACTGGTTTCAATTTCTAGTTTCCACAGTGAGACTAAGAATGAACAAACAAAAAAGAAAATGGAATAGTAATTAATAAAGCAGATAAAAGATAGAATTTTGACATCATTCTTAAGCAGCTTTGTAAGGAGATCTGTAGTTTTCATAATGATCCGTTGTTCTTCCATCTCACATGTCTCAATTAAAAAATAATTTGCTTTGTGGTATGTAATATATAGTAGATACATGAGAAAAGGATAACTAAAAGTATAATTACTGTTTCTTAAGGCAACCACTTTCAGAAGCAAACCTGCAGCAGCAAGGTAATGCAACCTTATGCTAGTTTTTTATACACTACAGCTCCAACATTCCTTATGTATTTTCAAAAATTCTCCAGGATAAACCACGTATTGGCCTAGTACACAAAATTAAGAAGCTTAAACCACTACATTCCACCCTGCTGTTTATATTGCTCAAATATTTGAAAGAGTACAGGGTTGCAATGTATTTAGAACATCTTAGACTTAGAGGTCTGAAAAAAGAGGAAATATATCCTTAAAATTTTATGATGTAAAAATGTTTGCCCAATAATGTGTAATTGCATAGTAAGTTTGTCATCACTGTCACATATCTTGTCACATACATTGTTGCTTATAAAGGAGTGGAAAAGTCCAAATGTAAGTGACAGCCATGAAGTTCTGAATGGCTCTTATAGATAGTGACAATTTTGACATGCGAGAAGGCATGGCTTTGTTAAAATTTATTTGTACCTATTTTTGAGCAGTTCTTGTTTGCAACTCTTATTAATAACAAATCATTTAGCATACCATGGCCCTTTAGAGGACTGCATTGCAAATAACGTTTCTTTTCTGAGTTGGGCTGTTGTTACTGGGCTGAATATGCTGTGCATGCACAGGATCGAATGATTATTAATAGTTCTAGTCTTTCCTGGGTTGCTAGCTGCACAATAATGAAAAAAAAGCATCATGGCCAAGGTACAAATCAGATGGAAATATCTCCTGTGAACTTCTCATTCTAAATTTATACAAAGCAATTAAAAGCCCCTGTACTTACATATTTCTTTTAGACTGCACTAATGGTTTGGAAGTAACAAGGTAAGATAGACGTTCTGATTAGAAGAGACCAGCAGTTCCCAGATCAATAAGAACAGAATGTCCTTATACCTTCTGTACCTCTGGGTGAGGGATTTTATTCCGCTGACTTTCAGTTTAGAGGTACTCACAGAAAGTTATAAGCGCAAAATAAGAAGGTTTTGTTCTCCAAATTCTGAAATAATATAAATTTAGTATGTCTACAAATATAGTTGTCCTGCTATATGTACTGCAGTAAAATTCATGTGTTTCATGTCACATAAGCTGTATGAACTTTTGGCCACAGGTATATCCGCACCATGTGTGTGATAGACAGGTGAAGGTTCTGTGATGTGCAGTGGAGAAAGGGACTTTTTTCATAACTTCAGAAACGATTGGTGGATGAACAGGGGTTGGGAACCCACAGGTTTTAGACAGTGAAACACTGAACAAACTTTCCATTTAGGGAAAAAGAAAATGTTATATGATGATATTTAAGTAATGGACAAATCACAGTTTGGAATTAAAAGGAGTAAACTTTAATCTACTTCTCACTTTCCTCTTTTATTAGAGATTATGCTTTCAAGCATCATTCAATTTTGTCAAATGCTTGCTTGTGAATTTTTTTCATTGAATTACTGCATTTGCCTCTTTTTTGTCTAGTCTGTTTCTGCTTTTTTCTGATGATTTTTGTTCTTTTAATCTGCAAAGTCATTGATGCAGCATCTTTTTCTCAGCTGAAAGAAACAGTTTAAGCAGTTGGATTGCTGTGACTGGATTACAGCAGCATGTTACCTCTGTCTGTCTGTCTCGCTCCTTTAGGAGTACTGCTGGCTGCTTTTTCTGTATGGGGTAGTAATTATTCACTGATTTATTTCACTTCATGTCATCTGCCTCCAACCTTTCCAATCCCTATTATACAGGATGAAAAGAGAGACTTTAAAGTAGTAGTTTTCTAAGGAGAAGGAAGTGTTTTGCTATTCCTAAGCCAAGTAACAAAGAGCTTGCATTATCCATTTCAGGGCCACTATCTCAGTATTAATTATTTGAGCCCCTGTAAAATTAATTGAGAAGTTGATTTCCTCTATGGAGCTGAGTAGGAAGGTAAGGGATGCTCATCCCTGTACATTTGAGCTTTTTCCATAAAGAATGTGCTGTGCTATTTCTGTAGCAGTAGAGCCATGTAGCCCACCACAGAGACATGCCTTTAATGCCAAGTCATTTTGGCCTGCTACGCCTCACATTCTTTCAAATGTGCTGCTCTTCAAACCAGTCTCTGCTTCCACAGTCCCAGTGTTTTTACTGCTGTTGGAGAATATGTCTGTCAGCCTCTTTAGAGTCTTTCTATGATTTTTCAGGGTCCTGACATGGTCTTTGACCCAGCTGCCTCAACACACTGCTGCTACCCTCTTGCCTCTCTTTCCTCTAGTCCTGTACAGAATTTGTAGCTGAGTTGTACAGCCTGTGCCTTGTGTTACAATTTAAAACTCTGATGTGGTCTTTAACAGAAGTACCTCAATTGCAGGAGTGTAAAATCACAAGACTGTAGGACTACTGCAACATTCACTTGTGCCACCTTGGAAATGCATGTCCCATAAGGGTTGCTTGTGAAGCAGGCACAAAGGCGGCTCAAACTGTGTACTGCCTCTCCCTGTGTCAGCTCTAACATTAGGGCATGGATGAAACATTTCCAACTTCTCCTAAAGGGCTACACAGCAGGATACATTGCACCAGCAGTTTGCAGTATGTGTCGAAAGGCTGCAGCATATGCTCTCTCCTCCCTGCACTCACCTCTGCACATTTAACACCAGCACCTTTAACAGACTGAGCCTGAGATATTGGGACATGTATTGATACTCTGGAGGGAATCACACTGTAGGCTTTCTCTCCTTCCTGCCTTGTTCACAAAACACCAGAAACAACATGAATCTTACTGTTCAGGGTATTCTTGTAGTTCATGAATGGAAATCTATTTTCATGCCTATAAGAAGCTGTGAAAAGTGTTATTCTAAAAAAAGTAATCTACTGTAAAATTTAAGTAGTGCTAGCTGAAACTGCTGATTTCACTGTGGCCTCAAGTGGCATATTAACTTTTTTAAAACTATTCCTAATAAACAAAGATTCTTATCTGCATTTACTTGCTTTGAATTTTACAGAAGTAGCAGCTTCTCATTACAATAAACCCAGATCAAAAAGTGTTTTCTTTTGAATTCAAATCAGCCAAATGGGCATCTCTTTCTGAATTCATTCATGCAGCTGATCTCTGGTCTTCAGCATAGTTAGGAGTTTCATGTGGTGAAAGGGGTGTGACTTTTTTACATTGAATTATGTGTTTATATACCATGTGTGCCAAGCAGCCAGAGCTTTCTCCAGTCATATCAGATTCTTTTGGGAACCTATAGAGAAGGAATGCAGATCATTAGGCAAGTTACTATTATTAAACAGTGCAAATCTTCATCAAGTCCTGTTGTGGAAAAAGATACTGGGGCCCTTGGTCCCAGCTGCTGAGCAGCCATAGCTCCAAGTGAAGTCAGTAGGAGGTAAAGGTGCTCAGCCTCTCCAGAAGTAGAGAATATTGCATGAAAAGAGATATATCAGAGTAAATTGAGATGTTACAAGTACAGAAAGGATTATTCAACATCTACTATAAAATATGAATCTATGGAGACTGTTTCCACGCAACAATCCGAGTTGCAATGTGAAAGATGATACTTTCAGTGCAAACACAATAAGGAACAGGGCAGATTCCCATTGCTCCTATATATTTTTTTTGTAGACATTTGTCCTCCTTCTACAAGTTGAGGGTATGATTTGTCTGTTTTACCTTGATAGGTGGCGCCTAAGTGCATACACTGCTTGCTCTTAGTTGTTCCCTGGTCCTGGTCCCTGTTGGATCAGTGGCAGCGTGGTGCATGCATTACATTAAGTGTGCACTCACAGCTCAGCCTCAAAACCACCCAGACTTTGTAGCCCTGGATGGGTCTTTACACCAAAATTGTGTTAGCAGACTGGACAGAGTAAGCTACGGCTTAGGAGGAAGAGAAAGTGTATGAACCTATGGGGGCATAATACATTTGACTTTCAATTACTTACTATTACTTAAATATTATCGTTATCATCATTTATGCTGTTTAAAAGCTTCCCTGGAAGCTATTTTCTAATGACAGTATTTTTTAATGCTTTGAACAGTAAAACTAGTACATAAGTTTATTAATCTTTGTTAAGATTAAAAAAACCTACCAAAACATTTTCAGCTATCGATTGTATAATTGGACAATGTGTTTTAAACAGCCGACTTTTGCCAGCTTACACATTGTAAACATTGGCAATCTTGCAAGATTTTCAGTCCACCTCTCTCAAAACAAGTTTTTTTGAAGAGGAAATATATTGTATGCAGGGAGAAACAATCTGAACTTGCTATGAAGCTGGTGACCCAGTTTGGCTTTCAGTTTACTTTGTTCGGGGGCAGTGGAATTATATTGTTCTTTATCTGAGGTCTGTCCCATACCACAGTCAGGTGCCTGGCAATGCCCTTTCACGTGCTGCCCACCACATGCTCGAGGCATCCTGCTTCTTCCTCAGGACCCTGTCACAGTAGCATTTCCTTAGTAACCCCTGTGGACAGTTTTTTTGTCAATTCTGTGTGCCAAAAATTGGAAACAAATCCAATTTTGTCCTTCTCTCTACCTGTGGCAAAACCCAGTTCCTCTGTCACTTGCTCAGGCTGTAAAATGCAGTTTGTGGATTTACCTGTTAATCTAAACTGCTCTGCACTCCTCTCCTGTGGTGGTGCAGGGCAGATGTGTAACATCCGTTCACTTAGCATATGTAAGCTAATGACAAAGGGCCTGCAGTTGAAAAAGATGTTTTAAAACAATGCATTTGCTTTTCAAAACATGTTGCATTCAGCAGTTTGGCCCAATTGTTAATGATTTGGGGTTGGGGGGAGTAACCAAGTAACATGCGACAAATAATTTGTTTGTTTCAAACAAACATAGAGTTTAATGTTCTGCTTAAGTCTGTCTTAGACCTGCACCTCAGTGCTTTCAGGATCTCTGTTACTGAGAAGGATTTTTTGGAACTTATTTAAGTAGGGGTTTATTATATTTGTACTGTGAATGAGCTGTTCTGGAGGAAATCCTTGGAGAATCTCTGCCAGTATAGGACACAACAAATACAGCAGCAGCTGCAGCATCAGCATGCTCCTCACACTTTCAGCTAGCAGCTCAATGAAACGTTTTGGCAAGGCAGAGGACCCAGTGGGTGCCAGATTGGCACTGGTACCCACTGTGTTTTCTTTGCCTTATAGGATTTTTTAAAAAATTGTCAATCTATTTTTATGATACTGCAGCTTAAAATAAGGGGGAAAAAGG